>JAEQBH010008440.1:0-161076 GCA_016808115.1 Tetrastigma voinierianum | reverse complement strand
CGCTAACCCACATATGGGATGAGAGCTGAATATGACTTTGTTTTGTTTTGTTTTTGTTTGTATTATATTTCTGAAAGGTGAACTAAACATGTACACCTTTTTTGTATCAAAGGGACCGTAAAGAGACTGTGATTATAGTCTATCATATATTTTGTATATTGTGAATTAAATATGCAGGAATGGGTCTCGATATATGAGACATGTGAGTGTGATATCTGCACCTCGATATCCATAGAGCTCGCGGCCGATGTCATTAACCGGACCCCCGGGATTCAGCTTTATAGCTTGGTATCAGAGCCTATGTATGTGATTACCTAAGGCTTGTTGGGCGTGGGTCTAGGACACGCAGTTACGATGTAGAGCTTGGGTATGCAATTACCTGTAGCTCAGTGTTTGGTACAAGCATCACATTGGTGTTAGAGCTTTGGTTTGTGATTACCTAGTGCTCGGTAATTGATATCAATGTCACGACATGGTATCTGGGTTTAGGCATGTGAATACCTAGGATTAGTTGGCATGAAGTTAGAACACGGCATCGTGTGCATTGATTGTTTTTGTGTTCTGATATGTTCCACGGGAGATGTATTGTGTTTGTGAATATATGCATGGTAGAACATATATAGTAAACACTAAGGCTAGCGAACATAACCTTAGGGTTCGGAAAACAAATGAGCATGATAACGCAGGAATGGTTATTTATTAGTGTTTGGCATTATGCACCACTAATGTGATAAATGAAAAGAGAGAATCTTAAATTTCTATCTTAACTTGTGTAGATGGCAAGTCGAGGGTGCGGACGCACAGGTCGTCCACGGGGCAGTAGCCAACCACCGCCTAGCTTTGATTAGCAGGCATTTGCGGAGGCGATGGGTGCTACATTGACCACCATTGCACATGCTAGTGCAGTTGGCGGTCAGGGAGGGCCGAGTGACCTTTAGAGATTTAGAGTGCATCATCCTTCTACATTTAGAGGGGGAGGGGACCTGGTGGTGGCTGACCATTGGTTCTAAACAGTGTAGAGAGCTTCGAGGCTACAGATTACCTCTAATGTGACACGAATCCGTTTGGCGACATTTCAGCTAGAGGATGAATCCTAGGTACGATGGGATTAGGTGAAAACCTCCATAAATTGGGAGGCCATGACATGGGCAGATTTTTAAGAGCTCTTTATGAGCAAGTATTTCCCCTAAGATCGGGCCAGTAATACAAGGCAGGAGTTTCAGATTCGCGATGTGAGACATGATGAGATTGAGTACGTGGGAAGTTGTGGTTCATTGAGCTAGTCTGCTTATGATGATTATGTGGCCATAGATCTAGCTAAGGTGAGGAGATTTGAGGATGGTCTGAGACTGTCCATCAGAGGCAAGATTGTGGAGCTTCTCTTTTAAGATATGAACTCTATGGTTAGGACAACTATAGCCATAGAGGGAGAGATAGATGATGCCAAGAGTATCCGAGATGCTGGTACTGGTAGGAGGAAGGAGGGTCAACCTTCTTCGAGCTCGGGAAAACGGCGGAGGACTTCTATTTCCTGAGGATTACAGAGACAGGGCTGCGACTATCAAGGCCAAGGCCAGGGCAGGGGCACTAGCCAGATAGGGGTGATGACTTGTTTCTAATGTCGTTAGCCCGGACATATGAGGAGGGATTGTCCAAGGTTTTGGGACGCCAAAGTCCTAGTCATCAGTGGGACAGGCACGGACTTAGCTTATTCCTCCTTACTCCCGTGACAGCCCGGAATGTGTATTAGACTCTAGGTACTCGCATGCCACCTACGCGCTCACAAAGTGTGGGAGGCCGAGGGCGGGGTCATGCAGGTCGTGGCCATGTCACACTCAGTGGACCTAGGGCGCACTCCACGCCAGTACCACCGATTGAGCCTACGGATCAGTTAGTTATCCAGGGTATTTTTTTTTATCTTGCCTATGGGCAAGGATATTATTTGACTCTGGTGCATCGCATTCATTCATTGTTACATCATGTGTGGAAGAGTTGGGCTTAGAGGTTGAGACCTTGGAAAAGTCGTTGTATGTGAGTTCTTCTTTCGGGGATAAGGGTGAGTGTGCAGCTGATATGTCGGAATTGTGAGTTAGAGATCTCCGAGATTCTACTCACAATGGACCTAAGGGTCATGGATATGTCCGAGTTTGATGTTATTCTCGACATGGACTGGTTGACGACACACCGAGTTATCATTGATTGCGATCGCAGGTGAGTTACTGCCTACACACGGGATGGAGTATGTGTTGTGTTTCAGGGGGATAGGCATGGTGCTTACCCTCAGAATGTATGACCTGCATGGCATAGACAAATGAGGGCTCGGCCACAGTTCTCAATTCCTGTATAAAATATATGGGAGACAGGATGCGAGGTGATACTCTGTCAGTTCTCATGGTAGGAGGATGTTTTTCCGGTGAGCTACAGGGACACTCAATTGGCGGATGTGACTTTGCATTGAGTTGAGACTCTAGTACGCGTCGCCTTTTCCATTTCTATGACGCCACATAGAATGGCGCCGTTGAGTTATAGGAACTCAAGGTCCAGATACAGAAATATCGATGTGGGCTCTATTTGTAATCGAACACTTCACCTCGTAGCCCGCTCGTTTGCGAAAAAGAAGGATAAGACTTTCGACGGTATTGACTAATTTATTAGCTTGAACAAGGTTACAATCAAGAATCGGTATCCCTTACCAAGGATTGATGATTTGTTTGATCAGTTAAGAGGGGCGCAAGTCTACTCCAAGATAGACCTTTGCACCGGTTATCATCAGTTGAGAGTTAGGGAGGCAAATATCCCTAAAACAGCGTTCAGGACGCGGTATGGGCACTTCGAGTCCATAGTGATGCCTTTTGGGTTGATGAATGCGCCGATGACATTCATAGATCTCAGGCATAGGTTATTCCAACCCTATCTAGATCAGTTTGTAGTGGTTTTTGTTGATGACATCTTGATATACTCCTAGTTGGAGGAGGAGCATGAGGATCACTTGAGGATTGTTCTCCAGGCCCCTCAAAGAACATCGGTTATATGTGAAGTTCAGTAAGGGCGAGTTTTGGCTCACTGAGGTGAGATTTTTGGGACATGTAGTTTTAGCTTCGGGTGTCTCAGTGGGCCTAGAGAAGGTCGAGGCAGTTATGAGTTGCGAGAGACTGAAGTCAGTCTTCTAGATACGTAGTTTCT
Organism: Tetrastigma voinierianum; assembly: GCA_016808115.1. Taxonomy (NCBI): domain Eukaryota; kingdom Viridiplantae; phylum Streptophyta; class Magnoliopsida; order Vitales; family Vitaceae; genus Tetrastigma; species Tetrastigma voinierianum. Next base: position 157,893 of record JAEQBH010008440.1, on the reverse strand, counting down.
TGGGATTGGCAGGGTATTACAGGAAGTTCATTAAGGACTTCTCCCGACTAACTGCACCTATGACAAGGTTGACCCAAAAGGGGGTCAAGTTTGAATAGGATGACTTGTGTGAGTGAGCATTCCCGGAATTGAAAGGAGGCTGACTTCAGCTCCTATTCTGATAGTCCCGGAAAGGGGATCGATGTACACAGTGTACTGTGACGCTTCGAAGGACGGACTGGGATGTGTTTTGATGCAGTCCGAGAGGGTTGTGGCTTATGGTTCTAAACAACTGAAGAACCACGAGCGAAATTACCCCACGCATGATATGGAGTTGGCGGCCATAGTCTTTGCTTTAAAGATTTGTCGCCACTATCTATACAGTGAGCACTTTGAGGTGTTTTCAGACCATAAAAGTCTGAAATACATCTTGACACAGTGGGACCTTAATATGAGGCAACGAAGATGGATGGAGTATCTAGAGGATTATGACTTCACTTTGCATTACCATCCGGGTAAGGAAAATGTGGTGGCTGATGCACTTAGTTGGAAGTCACGGAGCACCGCGCAAGCTTCCCGGGAGTGGTAGATGCTCGAGACCATCTGACAGCTCAGCTGCGCATTGATCAGCTTAGGGAAATATAGGAGTTCAGGCATGCCTTCCTCAGCCTGAGCAGAGTGATTGAGTCCCAAGGACAAGACGCAGAGTTGGTGTCCATCAAGGATAGGGTACAGTCCGGTACAGGTGATGAGGGCTGGGCCATTCGGGTTACGGTTCCCTAATTGACATATTTGAGAGAAGAGATTCTCAAGGAGTTCCACTGTTCTCGATTTGCATCCAAGTGGCACGAAGATGTACCATGACCTTTGTCGCCAGTATTATAGGAGCGGGATGAAGAGACATGTTGGGGACTTTGTTCGACGATGTCTCACGTGCTGCTGTGCAAAGGTCGAGCACCGAGGCCAGTAGGCTACTTCCAAATATTGGGAGGCAGTAGAGGAAGGGAACATGTCAATATGGACTTATGACTCACTGGCCACGGATAGTATGGAAGCACGACAAGATGGGTGATGGACCGACCGAAGTCGACACATTTATCAGGTGTCCATGAAGTGTTCCATGTCTCCATGCTCCGGAAGTACACTCCAGACCCGACTCATGTAGTGGATTGGGGCGAGATGACAGTAGATACTAATGGGACCTTGAAGGAAGGACCAATGTGTATTTTGGACAACCGAGAGCAGGTTTTGCGACGTAAGACCGTGAAGCTGGTAAAGGTGTTGTGACGACACTGAGGAGTGGAGAATGCAACGTGGGAACTAGAGGACACAATGCGGGTCACCTATCATTTCCTATTTGAGGACGAAGGTGCGTGGTCTAATATTTGACACTAGAATAATTACCGCATATCCATGTGTTTGTGTGTGCTAGTATGTGTGAATTTCGGGAACGAAATTCTGTTAAGGGGGGAAGAATGTAAAACTCGGGAAAAATTCAGTTTTTCTGGGCAAGGGTTAAATGGTAATATCGATTGAAAACCAGAAATTTTCTAAATCTTGGATGATGAAACGGACTTCACCGTTGAATTCGTCTTACGAAATCTAGCACCCCAATCGAATTTCATTGAAATTCGATTATTGAATTTCACGCTTCAAAAAAATTACGTACTGGAGACGAGTGACCACATGACACCAGTGGTAGACACCCGGCCCGCACGTGGCAGCTGCATGAGAGGCCGCCCGCGGCCTTCATGGGAGGCCAGGGGGCGGGCCGTGACCTACCCTCATCGATTCAAACAAAAAAGAAAACAACAAAATATATAAGAGTAAGTGGAGATAAGGAAAAGAAGAAAAAAAAAGAAAAGAAAGAAAGAAAGCCAAAAGCAAAGAAAGGGTGAGAAAGGAGGTGTGTGTAGAAAGAAGGAAAGGGAAAAAAAAAAGAAGGCCAAGGAGAGAGAGGGAGAATCGAGAGAAGAACAGTAAAAGAAAAGAGAGGAAAGAAAGAGAGAAAAAGAAATACAAAGAAAGGAAAGGAAAGAAGAAAGAAAAGAAAGAGGAAGAAGAAGAGGAGAAGATAAGGAACCAATCCAGAAGGTCGTAGTGGTCGGACTCGATAGGCTTGGAAACTAATCATATATGAGAGGTAGGTGTCTTCCCAATTCGTTTTATTCTACGCCTAAAATGTAATGGCTTACGAGTTTCGTCCAGATTCAGGGCGAATTTGTATGATGTGTGTGATTGTGGGACGGTCAGGGTCCAAGTATATGAGTTCCCGGGACCACCGAGGTCGAGCATGGAGTCTCGGAACTAAGTAAATCTGGGCAGAATGGAAAACGGGGGCGTGCCCGAATTTCCACACTACCCCTGCGAATCGGCGTGCCAACTTCAGACGACCATAATTGTAACGACCCGTACCAAACAATACAAGTTCTTTTTTTTAAAACGTTTGACCAAGTTTGACCACACTTAGTATGTGGGCCCAAAGTTGACTTTTTCAAGGATGCATAATTTTAACACTCAAGGTACCACTCGTAGGGCCTTGTCGGTATGAGTTCATAGACTTGAATGTCAAAATCCGACTTACGTATAGAAAGTTATGACCTGGGAGCTCATGCCAGTTGTTTCAACAAAGGTTCAAGCTGCTGTTTTATCGGAAAGCGACTCTAGGCCCTATATATACATAGCTTGCGCACTAAAGGGAACCCTAGCCCAAACACTCATTGAGCTCCAAAGCTCCCAGAAAAACTCCCCTAAACTCCAGAAGCACCAAATCGGGGTCAAGCCACTCCATTTTTTAGCCGTTAAAGCCTCAAATGTGGGAGCTTATTCCGGCCACTAAAGACCGTACATGACCGCTGGGGGAGGAGGAGGACGGCCAACGACCACGCGGTAAATTTGCCAGCTCGTCACGACGCGCCATCGCCGGCAGTAAGGCTGTCAGAACTTGGCCGCTGATTTTGTGTTTTCCCGCCATCTCAGGCCGACCCATACCTCATTTCCACCATTTTTGGACCCTCTGAACTCATTCACGTGGTCCCTTTTTGCAGATTCCTCACCGTTTGAAAGATACGACAAAAACAAAGTTGGTCGATCGTTGATCGAAGCTCGGCTACCACAGCAAACTCTTGACCGGCGAGGGTACTGATGTTCCTGGTCTCGCTTTCCATTGATATGTGGTTTGTGAATTCGGTCGTTATTAGTTTTCATTTTTGGGTCATTTTAGGTACTACCGAGAAGGTTGGATCAGATTGAGTACCAATTGGTCAAATCAAAATCAGTTGATTAGTGAAATTGGATGTTTTTAGAATTATCGATCTGCCTAATTTCAGGAAATTAGCTCCGGTGAAAAGCCCCAATTTAAGTACCGGATCTATAGGCACACTATGTAATTGGACCCGTCGGGAGTCCAATTTAGATTACGGTTTCATAGTTCTGGTGTTATTCTAAGGCTCCTGGCATCCTAATGTTGTCGGGTTCAGTTATCGGTTTCAAGCCAGTGTCTTATCTATAAGGCTGTGCACTCACGCCGAGCCGAGAGACGATTCGGCAGGGAGCAGGACTGAGCTACCAGAGTCTCAGGAGTGGTTTACTTGTTTTAAAATGCTTGGGGGTATTATTATGATATATAATTGTGGTTAATTATTACATATATAACTTATTTGATCGGACGGTTGGTTGTGCATAAATGAAAGTATCAGTCTTTATATAAACAAGTTATCATTTCATGTGAATTTTGTCAACATTTTAAATATTTGGAAGTTTTACTGAGTTCCTGGATGAGTCTATGGTATTTTAAATATGTTGGGTACGTGGATTGAGGTTTTAAACCACTTTGAAAACTTATTGTTTTAAGAAAGATTTTTTGAGATTTCAGAAATGATTATACACAAGACGTTGGAAAGGTACTTCAGTAAGGAAATGATTATATATATTAATACTATCACGTGAGGCCTGGACACCCTGACTGGTTTAGTGACACTGATACGCCACTGTCGTGAGAGGTCGGTTTATCCGACGGTTTATTAGCTGCCACTCTGCCGTGAGGTCAGGTGTTACCCGACTCCGCTTATCAAGCTGCCACTTGCAAGTCGCGGAGCCTGTTACCCGAACGGCCATTGGTTGCCACGGTGTCGTGAGGTCGGGTTTACCTGACGGTTTACTATGGATATATGGTACGGTATATTGTTGGTTTTCTGGGTAAACTGTAGCTATTTAAATCTTTATGGTTGTTGCATTTTCCTGATTATTTTTCTTTTACGATATGAGGGTTATATAATTTTATGCTTAATGGTATGTTGTGAAACAGACTGTGTTATAAGGTTCTTTGATAATGAAGTCGGTTAAATTTTTGAGTTACGAATTTCATATCGGTTGCCGTAAAGTCGGGTTTGAAATGTGTTTGTTAAATCCGGGGAACATTACAAAATAAAGGGATGTGAGGTCTTGAGAGAAGAAATGTTCGAAAATGAAAGTGTTATTTTCCTTATAAATTATGCTACTCACTGAGATTTATTATCTCACGATTATTGTTTTGAATCTGTTCCCTAGGTTCGGATAGTTCGTAAGGCCTACCTCGCGCCAGATTCAACACCGCCTTCTTCGGCGACAATGCAAAGATCATCCCATATATATGTCTTGTTTTCATGATCTATTTACTTTCATTTTGTAAACTTAAATTAAATACTCTTAGAATGCTTTGATATTAGTATTGAACTCATATGACTCCTTATTACATATGTTTGTGGTTATGACCTACATTTAGATAGGTCGGTAGTGGATTTAAGCTGTCGTAGATTTGTTTTTTTTTTCTATATAATTGAGGTATCGTGGGTACTCGCATGCGGTTACTTCTTTCTTAGGTGGTCCCATCAGGTATTCCCCCTATGGATTGCGTTGGACTTCACTAGCTGGGACCACCGGGGGGAACCCCGAGGGTATCCGGTCGAGTCCTATCAATAACTTTCCCGTCCGAACTTCGATTCGCGTGTTTTTGGACTCTACGGAAAGCTCGTGAAGTCTAGAATTTAATAATATGAAGTTATCAGCCAAACCGTGGGCTGAGAAGTGGGCTGGGTCACAGATAGTGGAGAAAAGGTCCGTTCTGGTTTCAGAAACTTTTGTTTTCGGAACCGGGTTGTATCGGAAAATCTCGGGGCTACGTATGGCATGAGTAGGAAACCACGTACTGAATTTTGTATAATATTTACAAAAGTTGGAATATTTGGACTAAGTCTAGATTTTTCCAAGTCCAAGTATGGCCGGACTTATGGTCGGGAATGGCTAATTTATGTGAAATGTTTTTGTGTGTTATTGCTGGAAATTTAATAACATGCTGAATATGTGTATGATGTGTTAATATATGTGTGTAGTTAAATGTATTAACATGAATGGATGTGAATTGTATATGTTTACATGGTACTTGGCATGAAGTACGATTGAGTACAATGTTCCATGTAGGGTGCATCATACATGTAACATGAGAACATGCAGTGGTATTAGCATCACATATGCACAGGGACATCACATTATATTGGGTGTGTGTACATGGGTATGGTTATCCATCATCATTGTTGATGAATTGGTAGTGAGCTCGTACTTTGGATGACGTCCAATGGATGTCTCACGGTTTCAAGCATAAAAAGAAATATAAATACGCGCGTATGAGTAAGAAGGGATTGTTACTCCCGCTCAGAAAAGCTTCGGAACATTGAGCTGTATTGCAGTATCCATCGGCTAAAGCCCTTAAAATGTCAGCGGTGTAAGAGACCAAGCAAGTGTAATCCGAAAGTTATGTTGCCCAAAGAGACATTGTAGTAGGATTTTTACACTTATCACATAGACTTCGTTGTGTGGATAGTAGTCGATTGACTTTAGATTGGTTGCCCATCAAGTAATCGTGACGGTTTCATGAGGGCTGTGTACATGGGGCATGCATGGTCGTAGTCTCATTCATGGCATTCAGACATTCAGGTAGACATGTATATGTTTGTACTGATGTGTGTTTGTTGTGTGACCATTCTATGTGCACTAGGTAGGGAGTAACCCCTGTAGAGATTTTCACTAATCGGGCTCACACCCCTGTTATTGACCTCCTTTCGTGTACTGTGTCCAAGTGTATTGACCCGCATATGGGACCACATATGGGATGAGAGCCGGATACGACTTTGTTTTGTTTTGTTTTTGTCTTGTATTATATTCGAGCATAACCAAAACATGTACACCTTTTTGGTATCAAAGGGATTGTAAAGAGACTGTGATTATAGTCTATCATATATTTTTGTATATTGTGAATTAAATATGCAGGAATGAGTCTCGATATATGAGACATGTGAGTGTGATATTGGTGCACCCGATATCCATAGGTTTCCTCGGGTTGACAGGTTGTCAACGAGACCCCCGAGATTTGGGGCGTGACATTTAGTCTCTGAGGAGACTGAGGAAACATCATCTGTCCTTATTATCATTTCTCCTAACCTTTTAAAACATTTTTCAAGGAGATTTTGTGAAATATATGATTTAGACCTTATATCATTGATATATTTTTGTAAATTTATTACTTTTTCTTCAATTGAAATAAGAGCATTATAATTCTCGGGGACCATATTCATTCATTCAGCCATATCGATGGCGATATCACGCAATTCCTAAATGTTATTCGACTTTCTAGCTCAAAAGGTTTGCAAGAAAATTATCAGTACCTTTTATATGACATTCATTACTGTAATGTCCTAATTCTCCATATCTCCAACATTTGCATTGACTTTTGTCTTTTGATATATTTTGTGTAACATTTCTTCTTTTATAATTAAATTTTTTCTTGTAATATTTTTTAAATGGTTTTCTCCATTCTCTTCTAAATCTTTTATATTTTGTAAATTTTTTTCTTGACTTTCATAATTGTTTTCCAAATTTTCTTTTCTTATACTCCTTACACCCCCATTTTCCTGGGATATTATCTATCTTATCACAGAATATCTTTTCTCCATTTCTCGCACCTTTTATAATATACCTTTGGGTGCATAATTCTATTAATCTTTTCTTTAAAAATTCTATTATGGCTCTTAGAGTATCAACATCTTCTGTTCTTATTTTTTCATATTATTCTTGGAAATAATTACTCCATTTTCTTGGTAACTTCTCATAGTATGTATCTGGGCTAAGATTGTCACACAATATTACTATCAAATGCATCATAATACCATTTTCTAAATTCACATGTATATTCATATATGTTTTTCATTTTAAAAATTTGTAACTGTGATAACTTATTTCTAGCTTCTCTTATGTCTTTTCTTCTTTGCTTTATACTGTCTGTCATCCATAATTCGTCTAGGAATTCATTTACTATGTATTTAATAAAAGTATCTACACCTTCAAATATGCTACTTTCAAAGGCTATAGCTGCACTCAGAATATATCAAAACTAAAATACAACTTTTCCCACCATTTTCTAATACATCCTATTAATGTTCCTATCATTATTTGGGTTTTAGTATTATTATCCCCATTTGTTCCTTGTGTCATAAAATATAATGTCATTTCTTGAGACCATTTATTTAACACTGTTTTCATATCTTTTTTTACAAGCCTCAGATCTAGGTATACACTCAGATTTCCTAATTACAAATTTTTGTTTCTCTTGGTTCGTATTTAGGTATTCTGTATTGTTTTTCAAATGTATTTGGGTGTTCTTCTTTTATTTTACTAGGTCCTACTACATGTCTTATGAGATTTACATCTTTTGTGTCATTTAAATTCATTTTCTTTATTTCTAACATTATTTCTTCTATTTCACTTTCACTTATTTGACTCATTCGTCCATAGTTTTTTCCTCAATTATCTATTTTTCTTCTTTTATTTTTCTTTTTCAATTGTGTATTGTTCTAATAACTTTTCATTTAAGCTTCATTTTTCTATGTCTCTCTTTTATTGTTCTTTCAGATATTTTCTTAGATATTTTTATCTCTGTAATTATTTTCCAATTTGTTCTTCTAACATATTTTGGATCTTTCCCTTATATACTAATAAGAGTATTTTGTCGTATTTCTATATTTATCATTCATTTTCTAATTTGTCCATTTTTCAATTTTTCTAATTTATTATATGTTCTTTTACAACCTTACCATTTCTTTCCCATTAATATTTCCATTTTTCTAGATTCCATGTTATAAAGGTTTCATTACTCTTTCTTTTCACAATTTTTTTTCAATCTTTGTATAATTTTATATTCCTTTATTTTAATTTTATCTTTGATATAAATTCTCTATTTCCTTTGTATTAGGTTTTTAATTATCATTGGATGTTTCTCCATTTCTATAAAGTTTGATTTTTTTTATTACTTTTCTTGTTGTTTCTGGATCCAAATTAACCCTAAAGGGTAAATATTCATTGTAATTTTCTACTATATAATGTCTTTAATATCCAATCATTTGTTAAGAATTCTAATTTATAATAGGTTAAAGATTCTATTAATACAATGTCATCTGAATCATAATCATTTTTTCTTCTATTATTTTCATGATTTTTAAAACCTTAATACAAAAATTCTTGTGTTACATCATGTTTTAGGATTTTCAGTATGTTTAGACATAAAGTCTTTATTTGACTTAGGAATTTATTATTTGACTAACATTTCTATTACAAGTATTAATTTTAGGTTGATTTCTATCAAGATTAGTATGTTACTTGTCATAGTTTTTCAAATTTTCTTCAAACACGTTTTGTAAAACTTTTCAATTTGTACCTTTTATCAAACTTTTCAACTTTTCAAATTTTGTAAATACTATTCAATATTCTTTTACTATTCATTTATTTTTCATCTGATTTATATTTGATGTCAATTTTGGTTTTGGTCTTATCCTAATTATTCTAAGAAAGCTTTTATATTAGTTAGTAATCTAATCTTCCTATCGAATTCTTCGCAATCACAAAATTCTTCCATATGAAATTGAATATGATTTTATGTTAGATTTATAATTGTTTTTGTGATTTCAGTCTTAAATTCTTCTATCTTTTGTTTTTCAATTAGATCTATCATGCTTATGTTATAACAAACTTTTTCTGTATAACTCCTGTTATTCATCACTAAACCAATATTCTATATCAAATTGTTCTAGATCATAAACTTCTATATTATCTTTTGAGACTCTTGGATAATTTATTTTTATATTATTTTTAAAATAAAATAATATTATTTTTCTAATATATTTGAATTTTGTTATTCCTATTTCTTTAAACAAAAGAAATTAAGCATTATTATATTATTATATGATTACTTCGCTTTATTTTATCTGAACCTAAGGCTCTGATACCATTATGTGTGGGGCTCTATAAAATCAATAGAGGGTAACCAACAGAATAACTCACAAAGAGATGAAATTTATCAGACTAGAGAATACTTATATGCAGATAAGAGTTTTACATAATAAAAGTTAACACAAATTTCTCGCTACATGTTATATGTAGAAACTGTAAGACCTTCAGATCTTACCGACGCCAGCAACCCCCTTCCCCAAAAGCCCTCCTAGCTCACTCAAGAGATCGGGACAAGTCGTAAGATCAAAGATACTCACTGTATATATTGACACACAGAAAAGGTATCTGGGGAAACTTCAAACTTTTATTTCATAAAAACACTCTCTTATCTTACATATAAGCTTCTCTAAGGAAAGCTTAGAACTCCATTACAAGATAAAGATACAAAGATGGATATGGGCTTTCTTTCTGATGATCCTCTAACTAAGAAACATTCTCAATTTATAGAGGAGCTTTCTACTGATTTTGGATTCCCTCTTATCTTTTGAGAAACGTGTCATTCTTCTTTTGTGTAGGGCTCTATACCTGTTACACATATAACATGTAACTAAGGAGACCGTGTTAACTTTTACTATTTAAACTCTTATCTACATATATGTATTCTCTCGTCCGATAAATTTCATCTCTTTGTGAGTTATTTGTGTTGTTTCGTTGGTTACCCTTGATTGATTTTATAGAGCCCTACACATAATGGTATCAAAGCCCTAGGTTCAGATAGAATAAAACGAAGTAATCATATAATAATATAATAATAATGTCAAATTGCTTGTTTAAAGAACAGAATAAAAATTCAAAGAGATTAGGAAAATAATATTATTTATTTAAAAATAATATAAAAATAAATTATCTAAGAGTCTCGTAAGATAATAATATAGAAGTTTATGATCTAGAACAATTTGATACATTGGTTTAGTGATGAATAATGTGAGTTAGCGTTAAAAGTTTCATTATAACATAAGTACGATAGATGCACTGAAAACAAAAGATAGAAGAATTTAAGACTAAATCATAAAAACAATTATAAATCTAATGTAAAACTGCTATTCAATATCATATGGAAGAATTGTGGATTGTGAAGAATTTGAGAGGACGATTAGATTACATAACTAATATAAAAGCTTTATAAGATAAAAAGTAAATGAATAATAAAAGAATATTTGTAAAAGAATATTGAATAGTATTTACAAAAGTTGAAAAGTTTGATAAAAGTACAAATTGAAAATTTTTACAAAACGTGTTTGAAGAAAAGTTGAAAAACTATGACATGTAAAATAGTAATCTTGATGGAGAAATCCAACCTAAAATTGATACTTGTAATAGTTAAGTTAGTCAAATAATAAATTCTAAGTCAAATAAAGACTTTATGTCTAAAACATAACGAAAATCATAAAACAGGATATAACACAAGAATTTTTGTATTAAGGTTTTAAAAATCATGAAAATAATAGAAGAAAAAGATGATTATGATCTAGATGACATTGTATTAATAGAATCTTTACCTATTATAAATTAGAATTCTTAACAAATAATTGGATATACATATTATATATCTCAAGCCTCAAATATCTTTACAAGAATCAATGACAATTATACAACTAAATCTCCCTCAAGAAATGAAAGAAGAAATATTAATAAAAGTCAAGAGAGAAAATTTAAGAACAAAAATATATTTGATGGTTATAACTTTATATTTAAATTTGGTAAATAATAGCATTGATAATAATATTCAAGAAGCTTATAACTAGAAGTTGATCTCAAAGTGAAATATTTTATAGCACCTAAATAAGATAGAAAGCCTAAATATAGAAGACAATTAAAATGAATGAAATGACAATAAAAACGCTTTGTACAAAAAATCGTAGGACAACATTAGAAAATAAAAATTTATATAAAGACTTTACTAGTAGTAAATGAAAAAATAAAATACACAATACATTAATGTTATGGAATGTTTAGAAAGGAAGCTACCTCTCTCTATAAAAACTAGTCTAGAAAATATATAGAATCAGAAACTTAAAATTTAATTTTTCTAAATGACAACAATGCACCGCCGAAATGGTTTAGGGAAGTCTCGAAATTTTTAGACCGATGATCTAAACGACTTCACCGTTGGATTCATCTCAAGAAACTATTATTTTAAGACGTAATTTCAAATTCGAGACAAATGGATTTTCACGATTTTCGGCATCCGATTTTGATGACTTAAAAACGGATTTTTGAGAAAAATCTCGAAAGTAGAAAAATAAATTAAGTAAAGTTCATTTAAAATAAATTGAACTTGAACTGGGACAAAATAAAATATTTTAGAGCAAAAAGGGACCCGAACGGGCGAACACATGGCGCAACGTGGGTCTTGTCTTTAAAACTTAAGGATAAGTTAGAAAAGGTCAAATTGGGGAGAGGAGGAGTGGATTTAGGAAGTGTTCACAGGACTTCCTAGATTTTTTCTACGCTCAAAGAGGTAGGGATTCTTCTTACTTTGGTTTGTTTTCCATTTTAGTTGCTATTTGGTTGAGTTTTAATGCCCCTTGGCCATTTTTACCCTAAGGGGCTGTTTGGCAAAATAATGGGTTATGGGAATAGTGCCCTATTTTGACCTTATATGATGTCCAGTTTTTGGGGCTGATTTTCAGTTAGAAAAAGGGATAATTTAGACTAGTATCCTTCAAGGAAATTGTAGCCCTATCTAAGAAATTGACGTTAGGCTTTTGAATCACCCAAATTGAACCTCTATAACCCAAGTTATGGTCCGTTTTCCAACATCGCTGGGCCAGGTCGGCCTTATTTTACGTAAATTTAATATCAACCATATTTTTGGACTCCGCTGCTTGGGAAAAAAAAAAAGAAGAGAATTTGGACTAGAATCATTAAAAGAAATTGCATTCCTATCTCGAGAACTGATGTTAGTTTTGACCACCCAACCTGAATTTATAGCCTCAAGTTATGGTCCGTTTTCTAGGACTGCTACAACTTAGACAGTTTAATGGTTTGTGTCCAGATTTTTGGACTCTTAGGGGACTAGTTTCTGAACTAAGTTCGAAACTATTATGTGGTCTATGATGGCTTGTTGTGTGGAATGTTTTATGGGCATCTCTATGCCACAACTGGTCTTGAGGATCAAGTGTCATCATTGATTACAGGACGTGGTTCGCGTTAATGTGTGTGCTCTAACATGTTGACATGAGATGAGTTTATATGTGCAAATGGCCATGACATGGCTCGATTGTGAGTGTGCCACTACTTGATAATGTAGTGACCTGTTTGGATGTCAATATGTGTACTCCAACATTTTGACGTATGATGAATTGTTATGTGCAATGGCCATTACATGGCTTGCTTGTGTGTGTCATTGCTTGATCATAGAATGACATGTTGAATGTGAATGTTGATATATGTTTGCATGATAGGTTGACATGAATGAAATGATTTATGGAAGTCATATGCGTGTGATGTGGGATTGTCCATGACACTGTAAGTGGTGGTGGGATTACGTTGTCCATGTAGAATTCATTATGCATGTGACATGAGATACATGCAATAGCATTGCATTGCATTTATGCACGAGACATTGCATGACATGGGTGTGAGTGCATGGTAGAGATCAAAACTATGTTTGGTGTTCGATGGTATGTCGTGAGTACATGGTAGATTAACACTGTGTTTGGTGTTCGATGGTTGGCTCGGTAAAATGGGACAACGTCCAAAATGATTCTCATAGTCGCATAAAAGAAAAAGGAAATGAAAAATACGTGTATTGGGTATAACAAGGAAGGATAGATACCCCCTCGGGTGAAAAACCCTGTATTCTTGGTTAGGCAAATATATCCAGCGATGAAAGTTCGCGAAAGTGTCGGAAGGTGTGCGAAGCCTATGGTGAGACCCCAGAAATTCGCTACCCACAAAAACACACGGGACTTGGTAAAAACAAATTAATATCGGAGTTTGTCCAATGGATTTTGATTTTTAAAACAAAAAGCTTTTGTTTTGGAAAAATGGTCATTGATGGAACATAAATGACGGTTTTCACAATTGGCATATGCATGTGTGAGGGAGTCGGTGAGGACGTGGGACATGGGACAGGGTGAGTCACATTCTCATCCATGACATGTAGACATTTGAGTAGGAATGTGTATGCTTTTACTTGAATGTGTGAAATGGAAATGCATGTGCACTTAGGTGGGGAGTAGCCCTTATAGGAATTATTCTCTATTGGGCATTGCTCACATTGTCGTGGGACCATATTTTAGGTGCAGGTGGTACACCGGAGGACGACACTCCTTGGAGGTCATGATTTTGAAAGAAGCTAGGATGTGGCTTTGATAAATATTTTTGTAAACTATATTAAAGCAAGCTAGTTTTAATATATGTTATGTATAAGAGTATTGTAATAAACTCTTATGGACTATTGTGATATAGTTGTATATTGTGGATATGGACAGATGGACCTTGTGTGGTCATTACTACTTTTGTTGAGACCTTTGATGGGTAATGAATGTTTTTCTATACAGGTCAGATGTCGGTAGCTACTCGAACAAAGTTAAGATTATTCTCGATTTTTATTTAAAATATGATCCCGATAAATGGGACACAACAGTGTGGTATTGTGACGCCCTATTTCCCAAGGGTCTTTTTTTTTTCTATTTTAGGTCCCATTGGATTGGAAACCAAAATTTGGAAACCTAGTGTGAATAGTGTCCATGAACAGTGGCTCAAACAACGCACAACATAGTGCGCTGTTAGCCACTATGAGGAGTTGGTCGAGATAGAGAATCCTTTGTCACTACAGAACACTCCCTCGTGCGTGCTACGCCTTGTTGTGTGCGCGCCCAACGCTTTGTCGCATGCACTGTGCCTTACCGCGACAAGCTTGCCGCTCGTGCAGTGTCCGTTTCCTATTGTGACGCAGATGAACTCCATCGCGACATGGGATGTTCTTACTATGATCGAACTTTGTCGCGTAATTCCAAAATTTTCGTGGTCGCAACTTAGTTTCCACTTTATACATCTTCTTCAGTCAGACAAGGAAAAGTCGCGTCGCAGATGAAGTTCCTTTGCTACTCGCTTTGTCGCGACAATGTAAAACTCGTCAGACAGGGATTTTCTTTCATGCCCGCTCGTCAGCGACATTCAAAGACTATGTCACTCGAATCGAAAATCTCAGAAGACAACCTCTGGCCGCGACACAAAAGTCCCTTGCCTCAACAGAACCTTGTCGCTCCATTCCCCTCGCGACATAATTTCTCCTCACCTTGGCCAATTCTGTCGCGACATAAAATATTATGTCGCGATAAAAGTCTTCCCTTCCTAGCCAACTATGTCACAACATAATTTTTCCTATCGCAACACAAAATCTCTTAACCTTGGCAACACTCTATCGCTACATTAAAATATGCTGTCATGACATAAAATCTCTCTACCATTGCCAACTCTGTCGCGACATAAAAACATTCTATCGCGATAGAAAACTCCTGGCCTGGCAAACTTTGTCATGACATAAAAATATTATGTCGTGACACAAAACCCTTTCGTTTTAGCCAAACTCAAGCCATGACATAAATGCGTTCTCATAGACAAGAAACCCTCTAGGCTCGCTAAAACTCAGCCGTGAAATATAAAAAGCGTTCCACGTGATTACGATTTCCCTCTCACCTTGGCCCAATTCGGGTTGCGACATAATTTACTATGTCGCAACCTAAACTTTTCATCTAGGGCCACTCTATCGCGACATAGGACACCCCGTCGCGACACAACTCGTGAAATCCAGCCAGACACTATTAAATTTATGTCGCGACACATGAGATCTCGCCCTAACCAAGTCTGCCGCAACCATGACCTTCTTGTCGCGGACCGCTCCTGGCCGTAATAAGGAACGCTATTGTCATGACAGGAGCAACCACGACCGCGGACCGAGAACACCGCTAAGACCAAACTCGTCGACACAAACCCACCGTCGCGACACAGGATCCAAAAGCTCTATCATGGCAAAGAAAACCTTTGTCGCGACCCAAACCCGCCAACATGCAGTAGCCTTTATGGGCCTTTCCTACACCTCCAGCTCTCACCCAATTGCAGTTAATTCAATACTACTACCTCTATACATGTTATACAGGTAGTATAAAATATGGGAAAACTTTCCAACACATTATTGAACAAGTCTAAATAAGTTTTTTATTACAAAACTTCTCATTTACATATAAAAAATTGGATAAACTGTCCAGAATTTTACGAATTACATAACAAGGCCAAAATCTGGCCTTCTTCCTAACTAAGACCTCAAATGTGTCCACCTCCTAGTGTATCTCCAAAGAATTAAAAAATGTTTTCCTGTGAAGGCAGCAATACTCGCAGAGGAATTCTCCTACAAGGGCTACTCCTAACCAAAGTGCACATGCAATGGCAAACACACACACATTCAAGTAAAAATATGCACATTCATACTCGAATGTCTACATGCCATGCCCCATGTCTCGAGTCCGCGACTTCACACATGCTATTTTCCATGTAGAGTGAAAAACTGGCTTTCAAACAAAATGATTTTTGTTTTTGAAAACTCATTGAACAATCTCCGATATCAAAATCCATTGGACAACCCTCCGATATAATTTATTAGACATTGTCTGATAAGATTTGTTCAAAAACCATGTCATGCACTCACACCCGTTTCATGCGATGTCCCTATGCATATGAAATGAGGAATGCGATTTCATGCCAATTCATGTTGCATGCATGATGAATACTACATGCAACATTAATAAATCATGGATAATTATATTTTCTACATATAATTCTCATCCATCAAGTATCTCACGTCAATACATCATATATGCATATATTAACATAAGCTTTTTCACACAACTAGCATGTTATTCATTTTTCCAGCAATAACACATAAAAACAACATACATAGTCAAATAACAGTTCGAAATTTAGTTTCGGACTGCTCGAAAATAGTCCCAAACCTTCCAACGTTCAGTCCCAAAATTTTAGGACTAAACCGCACGGCCACTCATTACCCTAAAGAACCTCATGCTATTAAATGACTCTTAGACCAAGAATAACCAAAGTAGGAGAGAAACCCCTACCTCTTGGTGTTTGGCGAAAACCCTCGATTCTTGTACCTACATGAAGCTCTCGTCGCGTAGATGAACTTTGCCTCTTGCTCCGACGAAAACCGATGGCCCAATCTCTGTAGATCCTAGAGAGAAGGTAGAACTTCTCACTCCACTTTCCTTTTTCTTTCTTTTCTTTTCTTTCTTTTTCTTTTCCTCATTTTTCCTTCTCTCCCACCGAATCATTCCAACTTGATTCAAGTGGGAAATTTCCTCCCACCTTCCTCCTTGCCACATGTCTCTCCCTAATTATTTTCTTTCTTTATCTTATCCAAAGACTTGGATTTCCTTTCTCTAGGTGTATGACACATGGCCTCCATGAGTCATCCCTTTGACTTCCCCCTTTGTTTTGACTTATCTCTTCACATAACATATGTCTTAATGTGAGCCATGGATCTTTTCATTTTTACTATTCATGTGCCATGTGTCACATGGACACATGCATTTAGTGGCAATTGTCATACCACATGGCTCTCATGCCATGTGCACCCCTCACAAGTTGCCATGTGGCAGCTACATAGTCATGCTATGTGGCACTACCTCAGGTCATCATAGTACCCGACACTTAAAACGCAAATTCGACCGCTCCTTTAATTCAAGAAATTTGATTTGGGTAACTAGATTTGAGACCCATTCCAACAGTGAAGTCCATTCCGTCATCCGAGATCTATAAAAATTCCAGGTTTTCAACCTATATTATTGCGGCAATTACCGTTTTGCCATTTTTCAGAAAAATTGAATTTTTTCCCGAGTTTTACATTCTTCCCCCCTTAAAAGAATTTCGTTCCGAAATTCCACACATATACACATCGAATCACATGCATATGCAACCGTACACAATCCCATGCATATAAACTAGTAATTTAATCACCAAACGATTAAATCATGTACCTTCATCCTTAAATAGGAAAGGATAGGTAGCACACATCGTCTCCTCGTGTTCCCATGTTGCCTCCTCCACTCCTTGGTGTTGATACAACACTTTTACTAGCTTCAGTGTCTCGCTGGCCACAAAACCTGATCCCGGCTATCCATGATACGCATCGGTCCTTCCTCAAAGGTCCCATCTGTATCAACAACAATCCCTCCACAATCCATTACATGAGTTGGATCTAGAGTATACTTTTGGAGCATGGAGACGTGAAACACCTCATGGACACCTGATAAGTTTGGTGGTAATGCCAATCGATATGCAACTATGTCCACCCTCTCGAGTATCTCGAAGGGCCTGATATACCTCGTCGATAGCTTCCCCACTTGCCGAACATGACCACTCCTCTCTTAGGCATTACCTTTAAGAAGACGTGATCACTCCCTCAATTCTGGGGAGGATCACACCGGTCACAACAGAAAGAATTCTCAAGGGACTCTCAGCCATAAGAAGACGCCAGATCAAACCCACCTTCTCGCGGGTGTCTCTAATCAAATCTGACTGATGGACCACCGTCCAACAAATCGTAGATCGACATGGCCTCCCATAAAAGCCTTATGTGGTGCCATATGTACTCACCACAATCAAGATAGCTAATTCACTAAGGGCAAGTGCTCCTCCCACCTTAGATCTTGCGGATATTATGCTCATATAGCATGTCCTCTAAAACCCAGAGGTCCTCTCTTCATTGACCATCCTGCTTTCAGGATGAAAAGCGGTGCTCATCATCAACTGTGTCCTCATGGCTTTCTGGAAACTCTTCCAAAAGTGTGCCTTAAACCTGGGATCCCTGTCTGATACTATGGACACTAGTACTCCATGCAAATGTGATAATCTCGAATATACAATCGCGTATTCCTCCGTGAAGGTTATCCAACGTACGCTTCACCTCGCCTAGTAATACCGGGCAACGAAGATCACAAAGATTAATTGCGGCTAACGATGCACATCAAATCGAGAGCAATGGAACTCCCCGAGGATTTCCTCTCTCATATCTGTCAACTGGGGAACCACAACCCGTCCCCTATACCGAAGACTACCATCTGTTTGGATGGCCCAACCTTTGTCACCTGTACTTGACTAAACCCGATCCTTGATGGCCACCCATCTCAGATCCCGCCCCTTCGACTCAATCACCCCGCTTAGTGGGATTCTGTGTAGCCACCAAACTCCCTTAAACACTCCGATCTTGATCACTCAGATTCATAGTCCAAACCGTCCCATAATCTCGCATCCACTCCCGTGAAGCTACATCAGCTGCGACTCTCATGACTGACTGAGCGCACAACCAATTACATTCGCTCTTACCAGATGGAAATGCAAAGTGAAGTCATAATCTTCCAGAAACTCCATCCACTTGCATTGCCTCATGTTGAGGTGTCGTTGCTTAAAGATGTACTTCAGACTTTTGTTGTATGAAAATACTTCAAATTGCTCACCATATAGATAGTGGCGCCAAATCTTCAATGCAAAGACAATGGTCGCCAACTCCATGTCATGTGTGGGGTAATTCCACTCATGATTCTTTAACTGTCGAGAACCATAATCTACTAACCTCCCGGATCGTGATCAAAACGCATCCTGGGCCTGGGTCCTTCGAGGCATCACAATACATCGTGTACCTCCTCTGGTCCCCTTCCGAGACTATCATCAGGAGCTAAGTAAGCCTCCTTTTGAATTCCTAGATGCCCTCTCACACAGGTCATTCCACTCGACCTTGACCTCATTCCGGGTCAATCCTATCATAGGTGTTTCTAGCCAGGAGAAATCTTAAATAAACCTCCCCAGAGTACCCCGCCTAATCCCAAGAAATCAGATCTCGAAGATCGACTTCGCCTTCCGTAACTCATAACAACCCCAACCGTCTCGGCTCATCGACACAATTTGAATTTGACATGACGTGCCACAGGAATCTAACCTCAGTAAGCCAAAACTTGCACTTACCGAACTTGGCGTATAACCGTTGTTCTCTAAGGGCCTGGAGAACAATCCTAAAGTGGTCCTCATGCTCCTCCTTAGACTGGGAGTAGATCAAAATGTCGTCAACAAAGACCATAACAAACTGATCCAAATAGGGTTGGAACACCTTATGCATAAGATCCATGAATGCTGCTGGCCCATTTGTCAATTCGAAGGGCATCACTATGAACTTGAAATGCCCATAGTCACAGCCCTAAATGTCGCCTTGTGGATATCCGCCTCCTAACTCTCAACTTATGATAACCAAGCATGAAGGTATATCCCCGGAGTAGACTCGCACCCTTTACCGACAAACAAGTCATCAATCCTAGAATGGATATCGCTTAATCAGAACCCCGATCAATTACTCCAGAGGTCAATGCACAAATAAAGGGTCTGTCCTCTTCTTGCAAAAGAACAGAGTGCCCCGCGGGTGGAAGCGCCTGATCTAATGAAACCTCATTCAACTTCGCATCCTGACTCTCGAGTTCGCGAACTCAACCTAAGACTATCCTATGAGTCATAAAAATGGGCGATGTACTAGGGTAACTCACGTAAGTCTACATCCTCTACAAAGGTAATCCCAGAGCTCATCCGAAAAAACATCCTCATACTTGTAAACTACTTGAGGCAGATCTAAGTCCCATTTCACTGGCCCCCTAGGTAAGGCCATAAATTAACCCATCAACTGCCCATGTCATCTAGAGTCGTACATGGTCTAGGGTAAAACATCGTGATTGTCCCCTTGAAACGTAACATGAATACCTTCTTGTGTGTAGGCGGTAACTCTTCTACGTTCACAATCAATGATGACTCAGTGTGCCGTCAACTAGTCCATCCCAAGGATGACATTAAACTCTAACATGTCCATAACCCTCAGGTCCACAGTGAGTAGAATCTAGGAGATCTCTAAATCGCAACCCCGACATATAATACCCACACTCACCTTAGTTCCTAGGGGAGAGCTTACATACAACGACATTTCTAAGGTCTCAACCTCTAAGCCCAATTCTTTCACACATGATGCAACGATGAATGAATGCGATGCACCAGAATCAAACAATATCCTTGCCCATAGGCGAGATAGTAGAAACATACCCTGTATAATTGACTGATCCGTTAACTCAGTCGGTGGTACAACTGCTTAGATACGCCCCTAGGTCCTTGAAGTCCTGGCCTATGAACCATGTTTCCGACCTCGACCCATACCGCCTCGCCGCCTCGTCTCGTGACATGGTAGGTGCTCAGTTGCATTTCGAGGTCGACATCGGTTCTCCGCCCATGCCGGGATAAGAAGGAAACATACCAAAGGCCCCGTGCATGTCCCACCGATGACTGGGACTGAGGTTCAGAAACTTGGGATCCATGCCTCTACGTAGGAAATCTCGCGGCCCCATGCATGGTCCGGCCATATGAATGTGGAAACATGTCATCTGGCCCCGACCGGGCTAGAGCCTTTACATGGCTCGCCCCTATAGCCGTGGCCCTATCCTTGAAACCCTCGTGAACTAGAAGCCTTCAACTTATTTCTTGAACTAGAAGAAGGCTGACCCTCATTCCTCTTATCACTAGCACCCGCATCTCGGATGCTTCATGCATCTTCTATCTCTCTCTATATGGCCCTGACCATAGAGTCCATATCTCAGAGGAATCCTACACCCCGCTCCCTAGATGGACAACTTCCAGACCATCCTCAAACTTCCTCACCTCGCCATGTCCTCAGGCCACATAATCGTCAAGAAATGGGCCAACTCTGTGAACTTAGTTACGCATTCCATCACTCATCGCTCCTTGCTTTAGCCTAGGAACTCTCTGCCTCAGATGTCTAAGGGGCCACAAAAATATTTTCTCATGAAGAGCTCATGGAACTATGCCCAAGTCATTGCCTTTAAGTCCCTCGAGGTCTTGACTCAATCTCACCATACTTGGGATTCGCCCTTTAGCTGGAATGCCGCTAGTCTAATCTTTATCGCATCAGAGGTAATTCCATAGCCTCCAATATCTTCTCAATTTGTCGAAACCAATGGTTAACCACCATCGGATCCCCCCATCTTGTGAATGTCGGAGGATGATGTGTCTTAAACCTCTGGAGGTTATTTGACCCTCCCTGACCCCCAGCTGCACTAGCCTGTGCAATACTAGTAAACGCAGTGCCCATAGCATCCATAAAGGCCTATCGTAAAAACGGCGATGGTCATATCGCCCAAAGGGATTCACCTCTACGTCCTCATCCCTGACTTGCCATTTACACAAGTGAAATTGCAATAGGGTTATCAAATTTCCATCTCAGTCTAACTAGTAGTGCACATGCCAACTACTAATAGATTTTATCATCATGAACTACACCGTTCTTATCTTTTTCCTTAGTGGTGCAAAATGCCAAACACTAATACAATTCAATTTAATTCCCAAACTATCATGTTCAGTTTGTTTTTCCAAACCCCTAAGGTTATGTTTTCTAACCCTAGTGTTCCATATACAATCTACCATGTATAATGTTCACACAAATCATATAACATGTTAAGCACAAAACACGTAACACACAACAATGCATGATTTAGACTCCATGCCCGCTTAACTTAGGCAATCATATACCTATGTTATGAAGTATAAATCGCAACACTAGAACTCAATGAATCTAACGACCTACACCCACATCCATCAGCCCTAGGTATTTGTATACCTATGCTATGATACCAAGTTGTGACGTCCCAAATCCCAAGAATTTTTTTTTCTATTTTGGGTCCCACTGGACTGGAAACCAAAATTTGGAAACCCGATGAATAGTGTCCATGAATAATTTCCAAGAACAGTGGCTCAAAAAGTGCACAACACAATGTGCTATTCCATCAGGAGGAGTCAGGGTTGCGGAGTAGAGAATCCTCACACGCATTGCAACACTCCCCCTCTGTCACGATAGAAGACTCTTACATACGCCACGCCAAAGGTCAGACGAGTCAGGCTCACCACGACAAGCTTGCTACTCGCGGGCGTTCATTTCGTCAGACACGTATGAACTCGTCGCAACATGGGATCTTCTTACCATGACTGAACTTCGTCGTGACTCCAAAATTTCCTCGCGGTTACACCTAGTTTCCACAAATTTCTACACATCTTCCGTCAGCGATAAGGAAAAGTCCCCGCTGCGACATGAAGTTCTTCGCTACTCCACCATCTATCGCGACATGAAAACTCGTCGCAATACGGGATTTTCTTTCATGCCCATTCTTTTGTCGCGACATTAAAGCCTATGTCGGATCGAAAATCCTCGCCAAGAACTCGCCGCGACACGGAAAGTCCTCGTTGCAACACTAAACCTTGGCCGCTCCATTCCTCACGCGACATAATTTCTCCTTACCTTGGCAAATTCTATCGCGACATAAAATATTCTATCACGGCAGAAATCTTCCTTGCCGAGCCAACCATGTCGCAACATAATTTTTCCTATCGCAACACAAAATCTCTTAACCTTTGCAACACTCTGTCGCGACATTAAAATATTTTGTCACAGCATAAAATCTCTCCACTATTGCCAACTCTATAGCGACATAAAAATATTTTGTCATGACACAAAACCTTTTTGTCTTAACCAAACTTTGTCACGACATAAAATGTTCTGTTGCGACAAGAAACCCTTTGGGCTTGGCCAAAACTCTGCCGTGAAATAAAAAGGCTCTATCGCGACATGATTTCCTCTCACCTTAGCCTACTCTGTTGCGATAGAATTTACTCTGTCACAACCTAAATCCTTTGATCTAGGCTACTCTCTGTCGCGATTTAGAATACCTTGTTGCGACATTAACCTCGCGGAAACCACCATGGCACTACAACTCGTCACACATGAGACTTTTGGGTCTTAACCAGCCCGTCGCAACCCCGACTCCTTTGTCATGATTGTCTCACACACAAGGGAACCTCTATCGTGAAATTGTAATGACAAGGAGCAACCACTTGCACGCGACCCGTGAACACTCCCGCCAAGACCAAATCCCGGCTGGACACAAACCCATTGTCGCCACACAGATCAAAAGTTTATACAAACTTCAGTTAAACGCAAGAGCCTTTCTAGCCTTTTCTACACCTCCAAATTTCACCCAATTACATGCGACCATCACATCACGATACATGTTATACAAGATAAAATATGGGAAAACTTTCAATACTTATTTATTTGAACAAGTCTAAATAAGTTTTTATTACAAAACTTCTCATTTACATATACAAAACTGGATAAACTATCCAGAATTTTACGAATTACATAACAAGGCCAAAATTTGGCCTTCTTCCCAACTAAGACCTCAATGTGTCCACCTCGTGGTGTATCTCCAGCACCTAAAAATGTTTTCCCAAGATGGGGCAAGCAATGGCCAATATATGAATTCTTCTACAAGGGGTACTCCCCACCTAAGTACACAGGCAATGGCAACATACACACATTCAAGTAAAAATATGCACATTCCTACTCAAATGTCTACATGCTCTGCCCCATGTCTGGAGTCCTCCCCGACTCTCATGTTGTTACTGCACATCCAACTGACTGGAACATAAATGCAAAGGAATTTAAAATTTATCCCTTAACCCACCAAGGATCACATAGCTTTACATAAAACCGAAGGAAGGGAAAACAAACTTACCTCTTGTAGATCAATTCACAAGCCTTCAAAGTCTCTGCCTTGGTTTATTCTGGATCTTCAAAGGTGCCGCTTCAAAGCGACTACCTCTTACAGGCATTCACACAAGAACAAATAATAAACGATCTGTTGAATGCTTGTTCAGCTCTACTTTCAAACGAATTAGTGGTTTTTCTTTTCTTTCTCTCTGTTTTTGGTTGTTCCCATTGTAAAAGACGACTACGACTAAAAATATATATGTCTCACACACACACACACACACACACACACACACACACACACACACACACACACATATATATATATATATATATATATATATATATATATATATATATAAGTCTCGTTAGGGGTTTCGGCAGAAAATGGTATTTTAGTATTTAAATTCAAATCCTTATCGATAAGGGAAACGAATTTATTATATATTTAAAACTCTTTAAATAATAACAATTTAAATTCAAATCCTTATCGATAAGGAAATCAATTTTTATATTATTATATATTTAACTATAACCGTAACTATAACCGTTATGTAATAAACGAAATTTATTAAGGTAAAACCATAACCGTTATGTAATAACCAATTTATTACGTAGAGTGATAATCGTTATGTAATAAACTGTGACTTATTACGTAAAACCATAATCATATTATTTGTTCTAATGTGAGACCCTTATAGGTTCAATTAACATCACAGTAGGCCTAAATCACATTTTGATCCTTACAAGTGGCCACTAGCAAGACATTATGACTACCTAAGTTAAATGAAAAGCCTCATAGTCCGAGATGACAACCTAATATAGCTAATGACATAATCCTTTGTCACATGATATCTTGATAGAATATAAGGCATGGGACAAAGTCAACCTTATATCGTTTCATCTTTGATTACTCAAACCCAATTAGACTGATTAAACAAATGACATTATCTCCATCACTCATTCTGAGCACGGCCATGCATTTCTCAGCTTCACTGTCAGGGACCTTAGATATCTCTTATAATAAGAGGACAAATTCCATCTTAATCGCTCATATTCACTACATAATTTATTATGTTCAAGTATAACCTTTATAGTCATCCGATTAAAGACAACTTCGATTATATCAAACACAATATTCTCTTATGTTGAGAACATTATAACGATCTCAGTCAAAGGATTTAATAGACACAACGGTTAGAGATTAACTTATGACTTTGATCCATGTATTAATCTCAAGACGGGTTTGTCCAATATTTGTTCTCAACAAATAGATATAAATTTGATTTGTATCTCATACACATATTCATCCCATGAATATCAATCAAACTTTATACTAATCTTAATTCATTGTTATTCCCATAACAATAACCGATTAGGGACATTTAGAATAATTAATAATATTATTCAAGGACATTATATATAATAAACATGCAAATCATCATAATAATAAATTCTCATAAATAGTCAAAATACCATGTCCATACAATAGGCCTAGAGCACT
This sequence comes from Tetrastigma voinierianum, assembly GCA_016808115.1. Classification (NCBI taxonomy): domain Eukaryota; kingdom Viridiplantae; phylum Streptophyta; class Magnoliopsida; order Vitales; family Vitaceae; genus Tetrastigma; species Tetrastigma voinierianum. Next base: position 132,487 of record JAEQBH010008440.1, on the reverse strand, counting down.
ATTACTAACACCTCACACATGCATTTGCCATGTATGAAAAACTGTTTTCAAAACAAATGACTTTTGTTTTTGAAAACTCATTGGACAATCTCCAATATCAAAATCCATTGGACAACCCTCCGATATAATTTATTGGACATTGTCCGATAAGATTTGTTCAAAAACCATGTCATGCACTCACACCGCCACGGATGTCCCCGTGCATATGAAATGAGGAATACCATTTCATTCCAATTCATGTTACATGCATGATAAGTACTGGTTATGTAATATTAATAAATCATGGATGATTATATTTTCTAGCGTATAATTCACATCCATCAAGTATTCACGCCAATACATCATATATGCATATATTAACATGAGTTTTTTCACACAACCAGCATGTTATTCATTTTCCAAGAATAATATATAAAAACAAAGACACACATTCAAATAATGTACCCAAAATTCAGTCCCGTGACCGCCCCGAAAAGTCCTAAACTCCTTCTGGGTAATGCTCAGTCCCAAAATTTTGAGACTAAATCGCACGGCCACTCAGGGCCCCAAAGAACCCCAAGCCATTAAATTGCTCTTAGACCAAGAATACCCAAAGTAGGAGAGAAACCCCTACCTCTTGGAGTTTGGAGAAAACCCTCGATTCTTGTACCTACGCGAAGCTCTCGTCACGTAGATGAACTTTACCTCTTGCTCCGAGGAAAACCGACGACTCGATCTCCGTAGATCCTAGAGAGAAGCGTAGGAACTTCTACCTCTTTCCTTCTTCTTTTTCTTTCTTCTTTCTTTTCTTTCCTCCTTTTTCCTTCTCTCCCACCGAATTTATCCAACTTGATTCAAGTGGGAAATTTCCTCCCACCTTTCTCCTTGCCACATGTCTCTCCCTCATTCTTTTCTTCCTTTATCTTATCTAAAACTTGAATTTCCTTTCTCTAAGAGTATGACACATGGCCTCCATGGGTCACCCCTTTGACTTCCCCCTTTGTTTTGACTTATCTCTCCACATAACACATGTCTTAATGTTAGTCATATATCTTTTTCTTTTTACTATTCATGTGCCATGTGTCACATGGACATATGCATTTAGTGGCAATTGCCACACCACATGGCTCTTATGCCATGTGCACCCTTCACAAGCTACCATGATCATGCTATGTGGCACCACTCCTTGTGTCACCCGACATTTGATACCTATAAAAACAAGAAATTCTGACTATCTCGGAATTCGACGAAATTCGGTTAGGTAACTAGATTTCGCGAGACGATTCCAACGGAAAAGTTCGCTTTTGGCTATCCAAAATCGAAAAAATTATAGGTTTTTAACCCGTATCATTATGCATACCATCGTTTTGCCATTTTTCGAAAAAGTGAATTTTTTCCTGCTCTTGCATCAAGTCACCTAAAGTCCATAGGAATTGGTTGATGGTATTGTCAACGGACCCCTGGGTTTTAGGGCCACAAGAACCATAGATATACAATACCCGACATAATAGAAAATTTCAATGAATATACCTTAGAGTTAATATGACGCCCCCAAAACCCGGGGTCCGTGACAACCAATAACTGCTAGAATAATGATGTCCGGTAACCCGACACCACTCATGAAAATCGGTCAGAATCTCCTTGTACAGGGAGCTCTACCCAAATACAACCCGTCTAAATTTTCATAACGACTCACACCGGGTCCATACATATGAAATAAAAATATAAAATGGCCACTTGGGCCCATGCATCAATATTCATCAAAATATATTCCAACCACATATGTTACATGGTTCAAGAGTTTTATGACATTTAATTCAACATATATTAAAATTTACAATTCTAATACATGTTACACAAAATCAATACCAAAGCCACAATCTGGCTTTCTTCTAAAACGCGGCCTCTAGCAAGCGCTATCCTCGTGCACACTCCTTGTACCTGAAATGGTGATCCCTCGATAAGGTGAGCAAAGCCTAATAGAGATAATTTCCTACATGGGTTACTCCCCACCTAAGTGCACATGCCATGGAAAATAATCACATCCAAGCAATTACATGAATCTATTCGAATGTTTACATGACCAATCCCATGTCCCGAGTCCTCACCGACTCCCTCACATATGCCTAAGCCAAATGCGAGTAAAGTATCCAGTTTTCAAAACAAAAGCTTTTTGTTCTCGAAAACTTGCTACCGAAGTTTCGTAAATAAATGACTACACCCGAAGGCTAATACCGGATATTTCTCCAAACGCCATGGGTCCGCCTCTCTCCGAGACAGAAACCGTTGGACAACCCAAGGCAATTCTTCGGAAAATTTTCCGTCGAAATTCCTTTCACAAACATTTTCGTTTTTCTTTCAATTTCATGTCATGCACTCACTCCTGATATTCTAGGGTGCCCTAGTGCATATGGAATGCATTATGCCAATCCCAACAAACTCATGCTAATATATAAAACATGTATATACTAAAATAATTAATCCACATAAACCATGTTATTAAATTCACATCAATAACACCAAAATTGAGCTCGCATGGGCTAATTAGCAAACACAAGCAATTCATTTTGAATCACTTACAACACACATTTTCACACCAAGAAAATTACGTCACTATTCATGTGAACAGTGAAACCCTCGGGTTGGCACTGTTCACGACCACCAAATTTGGGATTTTCTCCACTCGGTTCAAAGATTTTGACACCGAATTTACGGCTAAATCAAGCCTCAAAATAGCCCTAACCATAAACATGGCTCTTAGCTAAAGAATATCACAAGTAGGAAAAGATCCCTACCTCTTGGAGTTGTTGGAACTCCACCAAATCGGTGTCCACGCGTAGCCCTCGCCGTGTAACAATCTCATTTCAAGCCCGCCGAGGACCAACGGTCCGAATGGTTTAATCTAGAGAGAAGGTGCTTCTTCTCTCTCTAAAACCACAAAACCCAAGCTCATCGCACTTCCTTCACAGCCATCAGACGCTTTGGGCTCTGTTTTGTCTTCAAAATCGAAGAAGACAACTATTTGGCTCATTGCCTTATCTCATTAAACTTAATCAATTCCACTTATGTCCCATCTTTCTCGATTTTTGGACACTCTTAAAAGGACAATCTAAAAAACATTCATTTCTATCATCCTAATCATGAAACATAAAATACATGAGTACATGTAATAGGTGACTCTTTCACATCACATGTCTCTCAACCCGCTTTACTCGTAATTCGACACTTATGCTCAAAATGTGAAATTCCGACTCCGTCTCGAATTCGACGAAATTCTACACAGAGTTAGATTTGTGGAGACGATTCCAACGGTGAAACTGCTTTCACATCCGAGATCTAGAAAATTTTCAAAAGCCAATCGAAATAACCATTTTACCCTCTTTTTCGAAATTTGGAATTTTCTCTGGTCTAACATTTTCCTCTTTAAAAGAATTTCAACTAAATTCTCAGACAATCACTACGAATCACATGTATATGCAATCGTGCACTATACTGATGCATGTAAACTAGTCATTTAGGTATTAAACGACTAAACCACGTACCTTCATCCCTAAACAAGAAGGGACAGTGACCCGTGATCGTGTCCCCTGACCCCACCTCGACCTCCACTCCATGGTGCTACCATACATCTCCTTCACTAAATCTCAATGGTCCCATGCCAGAAACCCGATCCCGGCCATCCAGAATGCACACCGTCCTCCCTCGAAGGTCCCATCCATGTCAACCCCAATCTCCCAATCCACTACATGAGCCGGATCCGGGAGGTACCGCAGCACGGAGACGTGAAATACCAGGACACCGACATGTCAACAGAAAGCCAACCGGTACACTCATCGTGCCTACGCCTCGAGTATCCTCGGCGGTCCAACGAACTCGCGATAGCTTACCTCGTCACGAACCTCGACCACTCCTTGTGCATCACCTTCAAGAAGACGTGATCTCCAACCTCGAACTCTAAGGGTCGACGTCGTACATCAGCGTAGCTCTTCTACCGGCTTTGAGTTGTGAGAAGACGCTGTCGTATCAAGCTCACCTTCTCAGAGGTGTCTTTAATCAGATCAGGACCAGTGATGGAGCTCTCTCCCACCTCGATCCAACATGTCGATGATCCGCATACCCCACACGCCCCATATGGTGCCATCCGATACTCGCCCGATACTTGTTGTTGTAGGCGACTCACTTAAGGGAAAATGCTCTTCCCATCTACCCTATGATCCAGACGATGCTCGCAAAGATGTCCTCTAACACCAGATAGTCCTCTCTCCGACCACCATCCGCTCCAGGTGGAAAGTTGTACTAAGGTCACCACAGGCTCCATAGCCTTTTGGAAACTCTTCCAAAAGTGCGCCATAAACCTCGAGCCTCTATCAGACACTATGGATACTGGTACTCCATATAGCCGAACTATCTCTCGAATGTACAACCGGCAGAATATCTCCAATGTGAAGGTCATCCGCACGGCTAGAAAATGTGCCGACTTCGTGAGCCGGTCCGCTATCACCCATACCGCATCATGTCCTCGCCGTGTCTTCGCGGGCGCGGAATACAAATCCATCGCGGACGAGCTCCACTTCCACCGCCCACCTCCAATGGTCGGCAGCCTCACTGGCTTCTCGTGGTCGCCTTAATTTGTCGACACATGAGACATCGTCGAACAAAGTCCCCTACGTGTCTCTTCATTCCCGTCCAAGACATCACGACGAAGATCCCTGCACATCTTCGTGCCACCTGGATGTAAGACAAATCGAGAGCAGTGAAACTCCCTGAGAATCTCCTCTCTCAAATCGGTCAACTGGGGAACCATTACCCATCCTCTATACTGAAGACTACCATATGTAATGGATTCGCCCAAATTTCTCACAATTGCATTCCACTGGGTGTTCGGTCCCCGATGGACACCATCTCCCGTTCCCGCCCTAGGACTCAATCACTCAAGCCAACGTGGATCTGCATACCAAACTCCCCAATGTACTCGATCCTACTCCCTCGCATCAGCCCAAATCATCCTACGCCTCGAAAGAACCGCCTACTCGGAAGCTATATCAGCACGCCTCGTGACTTCGCATCGAGTGCATCAGCCTAATCGCGATTTGCCTTACCAGATGATAATGAAAAGTGAAGTCATAATCCTCTAGGAATCTCCATCCATCTCGCGCCGCCTCATATTGAGGTCTCACAGATGAAAATATACTTCGTAATTTCGTGGTCCGAGTACACCTCGAAATGTTCGCCATATGTTTAGCATGTGAAATCTTCAAGGGGCGAAGATCACGACCGCTTAACTCCATGTCGTGGTGTGGGGTAATTCTACCTATGATTCTTCAACTGACGGAACCAGGTTACTACCTCCTGACCGCATCAAACACATCCTGGCCCCATTTCCTCGAGGCATCACAATACATTGTGTACCCCTGTCCCCTGTCCTGGACTATCAAGATAGGAGCAGTAGTAAGCCCTCTTCAACTCCTGGAATGCCTCATCAGATCGGGGTCATCCTAATCAAACTTGACCTCCTTCCGGTCAATCTCGCCATAAAGTATCAACTGAGAAATCCTCAATGAATCTCTTATAGCACTCCAACTAATCCTAAAGAAATCGCTGTGATCTCGAAGATCGACTTCGCCTCTCAACTCATTACGACTGACCTTCTCCTCGGGCCCACTGACATGCTTGATGTTGACACCATCAGGTCCCAAAAATCTCACCTCAATAAGCCAAAATCGCACTCTCATCGAACTCAGCGTAAAACCGATGGTCTCAAAGAACCTAATACAATCCTCAAATGATACTCATGCATGGATCTCCGACTGAATAGATCAAGATGTCATCCACGAAGACTACGACAACTGGACGTAGATAGGGTTGGAATTTATGTATGAGATCCATGAATGCCGGTGCATTCATTAACTAATGGCATCACCGTGAACTCAAAGTGCCCATATCACACCCTAAACGCCGTCTTAGGATATCCGTCTTAACCTCACCGATGGTAACCAAGGCGAAGGTCTATCTTGGAGTAGACTCGCTCCTCTTATGAATTGATCAAGTCATCAACTCTCTAAGAATGGGTACAGATTGACGTAATCCTGCTCAACTCCGCTCAGAATCAATGCACAATCAAGGGTTCTCATCCTTTTCTTCGCAATGTGAATCAAGCGCCTATGGTGTAGTGCTCGGTCTAATGAACCCCTTGTCCAATAGCTCATGTAGCTAGACTCTGAGTTCCTGTGACTTAACTGGTGCCATCCTATGCGGAGTCATAGAGATGGGCGAAGTACCAGGGTGTACCTCGATATCGAAGTCTACAACCCTCTGCGAAGGCAATCTCGGTAGCTAATCACGAAAAACATTCTCGTACTCGCAAACTACTCGAGGTAGATCTAAGTCCGGCCTCACCTCCCTGTGGTAAAGCTTGCTGGGCCCAACCGCTAACTATCTCCTCGACACTCCGACTCAGATAACGCTCCGTGGTAAAACATCATGCTTGCTCCTCGAATACAACACGAGTACCGCCCCCTCGCAGCGTAAGCCTCCTACGCTCACAATTGATGACGACCCTATAAGCTGTCAGCCAATCCATCCCTAGGATGACATCAAACTCTGACATGTCCATGACCCTCAGGTCCACTGTGAGTAGAATCCCTGAGATCTTTAACTCGCAACCACGACATATCATCCCAATCCTAGCCCCAATCCCTAGGGGAGAACTCACATACAAGGGCTCTTCCAAGGCCTCAACCTCTAAGCCCAACTCTATCGTTAACCGATGCAACAATGAACAAATGAATGCGAGCACCATAATCAAATAACACTCTTGCCCATAAAGTAGATAGCAAAAACGTGTACTCTTGTGTTTAACAATCGGGTCACATGTTGACTTGGCCGGAAAGTGATGCTGGCGCATACACGCCGAACCCTCGACAACTTGTCTCAGGGCCTCGCCCTCGCCGCCCATAACTCCGCCTCCTCCGCCCGCTCTATAACGAGGTGCCCGGGCACCCGGGAGTGAAATCACCTTTGGCCTCAGACCGGGCCGAGGAATATACTATATCTTCTCCGGTCTCTACCGATCGGGACTCCATTGTCTCAAAACCCCGATCCCCGTGTCTCGGGGCAACTTCTCCTCATATGTCCGGGCCCCGTCGGGCAATGGTAGCACACCATCTGCCTAGCCTCGACCGCAACCTGGGTCCGCCCTCGCCTCTATGGCCACTACTCTAGAACCCACGTGAACTAGAAGCCCTCTGCTTCTTTCCCAAACTAAAAGAAGACTGACTCTCCTTCCTCTTGCTACTAACACCCGCATCCCGAGTGCTCCTAGCATCCTCGATCTCTCTATGGTCGTATCGTCTCTAACCATGGAGTCCATGTCCCAGAGGCGAAGTCCTACAATCCCGCTCGAATGGACAACTTTAGCCCATTCGAATTTCCTCCGACTCGCCATGTCCAGTGGCCACGCCGCCATTAGCAAACATTAGCCTGCGGAATCTAGCCACATACTCCATCACAAATATCACCCCGCTTTAGCTCTAGGAACCTCGAGCTGCATGTCTCAAAGATCCGGAAAAAATACTTACTCCATGAATAGATCCTAACTCGCCTTGTCATCGCTTCAGTCTCAAGGTCTTCGCCTCGTTCCACCATACTTAAAGCCCGCCTCTACCGAACGCAGCCTGGGTATAACTCGGTCGTGTTAGAGGTAATCTCCATAGCCTCTAACACCTTCTCGACCTGGATGAACCAATGTCTGCCACCATCGAATCTCCTCCCCCTGTGAATGTTGGAGGATGATATGCCCTAAACCTCTGGAGGTTACTCGGACCTCCCTAGCCACCTGCTGCACTAGCCTGTGCAATAGTAGCAGCCGCAATACCTATAGTCTCAATAAAGGTTCACTGGTCAACACGGTGGTGCCCGACCGCACTCGTGACGCCCCCTCTACGTCCCTCCCTTCCGACTGTAGCCATCTACACATGTCAAATGGCAAGTTAATACTTAATTAGCACTTAAGGCGTAAAACACAACCCTCGAGACAATTATTCATATACGTAAAACATTTCACATTATGTCCAAGATTCATAGGTAATGCAAGACACTAAATCAATATATTAAATCATATGCAACAAAAATTTTATTTTAGAAAATTTCATTTTAAAAGATTTGATTTGATTTGACGGATTTTTTTGAAACCTTAGGAATGTTGCTCATGAACAAAGGTTCATGAATACGGTCCCAAACAAAGGATTCAATGCTGCACCGAGACAAATTTGGGTTAGTGCACCGCACACCCACCGTATTCCCGGGCTAGGCCGCAGATAGCCTAAGCCGCGGTGCATGCTACGCTGGGCCGCGGTCGGCATAATCGCGCAGTTGTCGCGGGCCATGCCCTACCAGGTCGCGCATCAGATCGCAGCCAGGCTACGCCGCGCACCCGCGCCGTATCGCTTCGCGATCCCCGCGCCAGGTCGCAGTTTCTGGGCGTCGCCGCCAGATCGCTGGGCGTGTCGCGACACACCCTAGTTGTCAAGCCTTCACCTGTCACGATACAATCGATTGTATCGTGACACACTCTCTAGCGACCAGGGCTCCCTCCTATCATGATACAAACGATTATATCGTGACACACCCCTGGCCAGGCCTCCCTCTTGTCACGATACTACAATTGTATCATGGCACACCTATCTAGCTAGGTCAGCGCCACTGGGTCAGATCGCAGACTTGCAGACCGTGATTAGGCACATGCTCCTACTGTCGTACGAGCCCCCTCGGGCCGTCCATGGCCTATCCCTATGCCCCCATGCCTCGTCAGGAAGTACTGCGTCACGATACAAAAATCTGTATCGTGACTCACAAATCGGGAAAAGAAAGAGCCTATCCAGCTTCGTTTCAGATCTTTTTTCTTTTTTCTCATTCTAGCTATTGGAAAACCACCAAAAAAATATATTTTTAATTTTTTTTCATTTTCCAGTAGAACAAAATAAATTCCTTAAATTTTATTTTATTTTATTTTCAGCTTTACACACTGTAAAACCTAAAAAAATTCCTTCAACACACTTTTTTTTTTCTCCTATGTGCTATTTACCAAGCACACAATTTTCACAACATACACAACAATTCATACAACACATGATCACACATCAATCATCAAAGTACACAAGGAACGTTGATTCAACCCAGGCCCATCAAGTCCTAGGTAATTGTATACTAATCCTATTGACACTGCTTCCAGGCATTTATAAACCTAAGCTTTGATACCAAGCTGTGAAGCTGGTATTAGGATCAAAATTATGGATACCCAATCTCGAGCTCCCTAGGTAATCATTTACCTAAGCTTTGACACCAAGCTGTGACGCTCCAAAACCTGGGGATCTATTGACAACCAGTCAACCCTCAAAATAATCGTGGATGTTGGATAACCCCACACCACTCTTGAAAATTAGGCAGAGTCTCCTTTGTACTGGGAGCTCTACCCAAATACAACCTGTCCCAAATTTTCATAACGACCACACCGGGTCCACATATGAAATAAAAATGAGTAAAAATGGCCACTTGGGCCCATGCATCAATACTCATCAAAATATATCCCAACCAAATATATTACATGGTTCAAGAGTTTTTACATTACTCTTAATTCAACATATATTAAAATTTACAATTCTAATACATGTTATACAAAATCAATACCAAAGCCACAATCTGGCTTTCTTCTAAAACGCGGCCTCTAGCGAGCGCCGTCCTCGTGCACACTCCCTGTACCTGAAATGGGGATCTCTCGATAGGGTGAGTAAAGCCTAGTGAGATAATTTCCTACATGGGTTACTCCCCACCTAAGTGCACATGCCATGTCAAACAATCACATCCAAGCAATTACATGAACCTACTCGAATGTCTACATGACCAATCCCACGTCCTCCGAGTCTCACCGAATTCTCACATATGCCTAAGCCGAACGCGAAAGTAAAATATCCGGGGCCAAAACAAAAGTTTTTGTTCTCGAAAATTAAGCACGAGTTTTTTGCAAATATTGCCCTACCCTCCGAGGCGAATTGTTGGATATTCTAAACAACGCGGGTCCGCTCCGAGATGAACTGTTGACAACTTCAAGGTAATTCTAAAATCTTCCGTCAAACTGATAATATTTATTTTTACTACACATTTCTTATCAAATGCGTAGAACATTATGCCAATCCTAACAACCATGCTAATATATAAAACATGTATATACTAACATAATTAATCCACATAAACCATGTTATTAAATTCACATCAATACACCAAATTTAGCTCGTACGGGCTAATTAGCAAACACAAGCACCATTTTGAATCACTTACAACACACATTTTCACACCAAGAAAATCACATCACTATTCACATGAACGTTGAAACTCCCAGTTGGCAATCGTTCACGGCTACCAAATTTTGATTTTCCACTGGTTCAAAGATTTTCTACACCGAATTTACAAGCCTAAATCAAGCCTCAAAATAGCCCTAACCATAAACATGGCTCTTAGTCAAAGAATATCACAAGTAGGAGGAGACCCCTACCTCTTGGAGTTGTTGGAACTCCACCAAATCGGTGTCCACGCAGCCCTCACGCGCACGCCTTTATTTCGTCTCCGGTCGAGGACCGACTCCGCTCGAATGGCTCGAAATCTGCAGAGAAGGTGCTCCTTCTCTCTCTAAAATCACAAACCCAAGCTCACTGCATCTCCTTCCCATCCACTGCACGTTCTTCCTGTTTTTGTCTTCAAAAATGAAGAAGACAACTATTTGGCTTTTGTCTTATCTCATTAAACTTTCAATCAATTCCACTTATGTCCCCTCTTTCTTGATTTTTGACACTTGACACAATCTAGGCCATCCATTTCATCATCTCTCTAATCATGAAACATGTGTCACATGAGTACATGTAATAGGTGACTTTTTTCATATCACATGTCTCTCAAACCCGTTTTACGGTACCCGACACCAGGTGCCTCGAAAAACGTGAAATCCCAACTATCTCGGAATTCGACAAAATTCGACCTGGTAGCTAGATTTTGTGAGACGATTCCAATGGTGAAGTCTGTTTCGTCATCCGAAATCTAGAAAAATTTCGGGTTTTAACCGAAATGACCATTTTACCTTTTTTCAGAAAATTGGAATTTTCTCGGGTGTTACAATTAATTTGGATCCATAAACAACAAGAAAAGTAATAGAAAAAATAAAACTTTGTAGAAATAGAAAAACATCCAATAATAATTAAAAGCCTAATGCAAAGGGAAATAAGAAATTTATATCCAAAAGATAAAATAAAAATAAAAGAATATGGACTACACAAAGATTGGAAAAAATTTGTGAAAGAAAGAGTTATGAAACCTAAATAACATGGAATCTAGAAAAATGGAAATATTGAAGGCTGTAAATATAACAGATAATAAATTAGAAAAAATTGAAGAAAAAATGGACATATTAGAATATAGAAATACAGCAAAATACTCTTATTAGTCTAGGGAAAGATCTAAAATATGTTAGAGGAACAACTGAAAAAATAGTAGAACAAATAATATTTAGAAAATATCCTAAAAGAACAATAAAAAAAAAGGAAGACATAGAAAAAGGAAGCCTAGATGAAAAGTTATTAGAACAATACTTAGAATTAGAAAAGAAAAGAAAAATAACAGAAGGAAAACAGATGATAGAGGAAAACTATAGACGAATGAGTCAAATAAGTGAAAGTGAAATAGAAGATATAATGATAGAAATGCAAAGAATGAATTTCCAATGAAACAAAGATGAATCCTATAGGATATGTAGGAGGACCTAGTAAAATAAAAGACGAATAACCAAATACATTTGACAAACAATATAAAATACCTAAATATGAACCAAGAGAACAAAAATTGAACAATTAGAATGTGACGCCCCAAAACCCGAGGTGTCCGTTGACAACCCGTCAACCCGCGGAATACTCGTGAATGTTGGGTAACCCGACACCACTCACGAAAATCGGGCAGAGTCTTCTTTGTACGGGGAGCTCTACCCAAGAACCACTACTAAAAATCACCGAATTACCGACCAATTTTTGGCTCCAGAACAAGATATTTGGCTCCAGAAACCCATTATCGACGCCACCGACCAAATTATTTGGTCGCACTTTCCCGGCCGGTAATTATTTTACCGACAAAAATCACCTGAGCCGGTAAATTATCGACTACTTCGACCATTTACCGACAAACCATTTCCGCTTATTTTTCCGACCATTTACCGAATTATTTACCAATCAGTTTATCGGGTAACGGTCTCAAATGGTTTGCAATTACCACCATTTGGAGACCATTTGCCGAATTTCAAAATTCTTTTTAATGCCATCACCGGTAAATGGTCTCAAATGGTTTGGTTGTCGACCATTTGGGAGACCATTTGTCGACCAAAATTTTTAATGCCATTGGTCAAGAATGGTCTCCAAATGGTCCAAGATATGGTCTCCAAATGGTCGGTAACACTAAAAAAATTTTTTTTTTGGTCGCACTGCCTGCGAATTGTAGTAATTTTTTTGGTTAACACTCTTTAAAAAGTAATTTTGGTCGGTTTTGGTCGCAATTGGACGGTAAATGGTAGCAATTTTTGGTTGCTTTATATATATATATATATATATATTTTTTGCCATTAGTTCGATATCTTGTTGCTTATATATATATATATATATATATATATATACATATTAAGATTACAAAATAAAGAAAAGCACAATATGCATGCATATTATATAAAAAGAGTAAAATATATTTTAAAACAAGGAACCAATATATACTGGTATATATATAGTAAATAAGTCAAGAGAAATAAAAACATGAATTCTAAATCCAAGTATAAGAAAAAAGAAGTGTGCAATACACTCAATCATCCAACCTAGTGTCACTATCGTGATGTCGGATGTATCCGTCCGTATGGTGAGATGTCGTCTACTCAGAACTGTCACAGCCGCTAATCCCGATGCTGCCGCAGCTGTGAGGGTGCCGGAGTAGATCAATGGAGCATTACGCTCGAACAATCCGGAGGATCATCAAAGAACCGCAGCTCCACCTTCCCGACATTCTTGTAAGCCAATCAAAACGCAGACGCAACTCTTCCCTTTATCATCCTCGTGAGTCGATCAAAGGCCGCCGGTATCGCCAACTGATATCAGATCGCATTCGCACCAAGGCCCGAAGTCCTCCATCGCCGAACAAATTCAAATGGTCCGGGCACGGCGCTTCATAACTGGGTCGCCTATGCTAGTAGAATGGATGATGTCGGCGAATCGACGCCATAGACGGGCATCTTCTCCTCTTGCCATCAATGTACTTCATACTAAATCGATTCAGATCAACCTAAGGAGTTGATGTAATATAGAGAACCACCGTTGCACCATCACATGAAGCTGAAGTAGACTGGGAATACGCTGAAGTCAGCAGCTAGCCTAACATTTCCTCATATCTCGCCTAATAAACATGTAAAATAAGTATTTTAATTTATCTTAAAAAAAAAATAAAGAGAGAAGTATAAACCAAATCTTTGGATTATATTTTTTTACATGTTTCCCGGGGGTCCGTTGACAACCCGTCAACTCGAATATTCATGGATGTCTGCTAACCCGACACCACTTCATTGAGTCCCTTTCTCCAAGACTGATTTAACGAAATCAGTCTCCTTTGTACGGAGCTCTACTCAAAATAACAACATGTCTCAATAACATGGCAACCTCGTCCTAACATTTCACACCAACCACACCGGTCCACATATGGATAAAATGAGTAAAAAATGGCCACTGGGGCTCATACATCACTACTCACAAAAAATATATCCAATTAACTATATAAATTACACGGTTCAAGTGTTAATAAACTGAAATAATTCAAACATATATTGCAAAACCCGTGATGCAACAAACCTGAATACGCTTGAGTCGCAAAGCAGATCAACATTTCCTCACATTCATTTAATAAAATGGTAAAATAAGTATTTTAATTGATCTTCAAAAATAAAGAGAAAAAACTTTTCATTATATTTACATCCGCTGGGAACTAACATTTCACACCAACCACACCGGTCCACATACTCCGATAAAAATGAGTAAAAATAAGTATTTTAATCTCTATCTTCAAAAAAAAAAAAAGTAATTTTGTTTTAAAGAAACTTACATTTGCCGCAGACGAGATCTCCGATCAACAAAAGTCCGATCATCATCATGCCCCCTGCGGTGCGTGTATCCGGCGTTTAGAGCACCGGGCTTCTTACCCTCCTCGTTGTCTCTTTAATTACAAACAATACATACGTTAATCTCAAATGAAAAAAACTTTTCCGAGAAATGAAAAACAGCATAATTGAACACACCCACAAAGTAATAAACATAAGTATGTAAATTAGGAAATCATACTAATGCTCGTCACAGGCTCACATAGAGCGAGATCCACAAGTGTGTGTAGACATGCCACTACCCTCTACTCGCTCTCGAGCGACGATTGTCGCTTCCGTTTCTGGCTAATCTCTTCCTATAATCGTGATCTTCCCATCTTCCGCCACCCCGAAACATGATCCGGGGATTCACTCAAATTCGCCTTCTTTCTTCAACCATTTATTTGACCGTATTACGTTGTCTTTATACCGACCGCGCATGTTTCCAGAACACCATCATCCTTGGACTGCGGTCCACCTATAAACTTTCGTAATTGTAATTTAAACATATTTCATCAGTGAACAAAAGAATAAATAATTGATGTAAAATGTTAAGTAGTAATATATACCTTAAATTCTTCCAAATCATCAATCGGTTCTATCCTGGCCGCTGACTTCCAATTATGTCCAAGGAGGTTTAAAGGACTTTCTCAAAATTGTCCTCGTAACCCTAGAAATTGGACTGGGATCATTTAACTTCGTCCCGAACTCCAAAATTTCATAGCAAGTAAGAAATAAATTAAGAAATGGATAAATCATTAGTTAAGTTTCATCTTACTTGATATCAATCGTTTACAAATCCGGCGGTCATCAGGGAGAGTCTCATCTGCAGGTGCCTGAGAAGACTCTCCAACATCTCCATCATCTCCTCCCATGTCTCTTGATCATTCATCACAATCTTCAGATTCATGATGTGGATCACCACTGATCCCGATGCCGCGGTACATTCCACAATCTCTGTCACATGGTCTCATCGACCGAATTTAACAGATCTGGGCATACCCGAGGCATTGTCAGTCTCTACCGTAATCTCGACGACCCGGCAATGCGGTTGCCTCACCTCATTCCACGTGCCATATCTGTTGTACACAAACAACACATTATTGATTAGTAAGCATCAAGTAAAAATGCATAAGGCAATGAAAATAAACAAACATGATTAACGATTGAAACTAAAACTCACTAACTACTCATTCTCACGAATCATCTAAATCTGGTTCGTCTTCTTCGATGTAGTAACATCATTTTCAAACTCTCTTCTCATCACTCGCTTCCTCATTATCAATTAAATGTTCATGAACATCTACATCCCACTTGTATCCATCTCGAAGATGCAACTAAAGGACGCCTTCGTCTCCCACCACTAGCTCGATTATAACATCATTGTCATCATTTTGAAAGCTGGTTCTAAGGACATCATTACTTGCGATGCGGGATGTCAATTTGTCTTAGCTTTGATCTTGCACACAGCTCCAATCCATTCTAGACCGGTCCGACCCGGATACTCACAATAATAAACCCGTGATGCTTCAGCATCAAGCAAGCACAAAAGGTTCATACTTGTCGAATCGTTTTTATCGTGCACATCGACAGTTTCTTATATCGAGGATGGACAACCATACCGACATGTGGTGTTGGGTCGAACTATCTACATTTGAATACGTTTCTTTTAACCGGGAGGGCTTTAAATTCTAACTCGATCACTTCGACCAGAGTCCCTTGCATTAGTCGATTCGCTTTCATTGTATACGTGATCCTTTAATGGCACCAGATTGCTCTAAGGTTCAGAACTCCCATACGCATTCGCTAAAATTTAAAACCATTCACAAGAACCGCTGTGTTCTAATCCCTTAGGACCTCGTGCTATAGTTCAAGATAATGATTGGAAATTTTATTTGCACGATTATGGAACTCCGTAATCTAAATCAATGTATTATTGAGATTACAATTATAAATTTGTAATTTAACACATAATTGTTTTCAGGATTTTCTATGTTTAGTAAAACATACGTATTTTTCAAACCACGATGGAAATTCTTGCTCACAAGGCATTACAAACTTCATTGCATTCAAGTTTGGAAACTGCTTTACGTTTCGTAACGACATAATTCTAAAAGAAATGAAATTAGAGAAATGATACATTGAGAGTAGAAATAGTAAATTAACATGCTAAATATATCTCATTTGACTTTTTAGCACCATTACTTTATGAATGGAGCAAACTCTGACAATTCATTAGACATATAGATGAGCTGCAAAGATATCTATTGTTCAAGGATACTGCTTCTTCAAATCATTGCTTTACCCGAGGCTTGAAAATTTCAAACATATCATCATCCACAATGTCATCAAGATAAACCTCATTCCGCTTGTCCTTAAGTGTGGAAGAGTTGATCTCCTTCTGAAATAGAATGACATGCACCTATGCTTCACCATAATATACCCAATTGATATAGAACCCTACCCAGCCTTGTTCATGATTTTAAGTGCTTTATTTTCCTCAAGTATCTACAAGAAGATTATTGAATATTATAAGTCATGTGGCTGTGTGTGTGTATATATATATATATAGAGATATATATATATATATATATATATAGGTATATATATATATATATATATATATATATATATATATATATATATATATATATATATATATATATGTGGGAAAAGAATTAATGAGTGAATTATTACCTTTCTCTGAGGATACATCCAACGATAATGGACTAGACCAGCAATCCTAGCTTCGTAAGCCAAGTGCAGTAATCGGAAGATGTTCCATTGAGTCAAAACTTGAGGGAAGATCTTCTCAAGATTGCATAAGATAACAGAATTTGTTCATCCAGACTTCAACCCTCATCGCCAAAGACGGCTAGCAAGTCGCCGCTTTGGAAGAATAAGGAAATCTCAGTTATCGGCTCCCATATTCTATTTGGCAGGAATTCTCGAAGAGCGATTGGTAAATGAACTTTGCATGAATACATGACACCATGACTCTTCATACCAAAACATCTTAAGTTTTTTCGCATCCACACATCTCCCCATTAGAAGCATAATCCATCTGAAATCTCGCTTACCTACCTAACACATCCTTCTTCCGTGATTTATTCGTAACAAATGGCACATCGTATTTATCAGACAAGATTTTGTACAAATCAGGACGATCACACATTTATCCAACTTAATTCTTTGACTCGGTACTGGGTCCCTAGTCTTTCCCCTGAAATGCAAAACACCGTATTGAAAATATTGTCAAAACACATTCTTCCCTCGATATGCATAACATCAAGATTGTGCCTGAGCAAGTGTTCACGCCAGTAGGGCAAATCCCAGAAAATACTTCTCTTATTCCACCCACAAGTCTTAGATATAGCTGCATTCACAACCTCAGCATCGACATCTATCACCTTCCTCAACCCTCTGTTATTCAAATCCTTCAGAATTTCATCCCCAGATCTAACACCCGGGAATTGTTTAGTAACCTTTCTATTCTTAATGAAGTCTTCGTGTTACTCGATACGATGATTCATGGGCAAAACTCGATGGTTGTCGAACTGTGACTGCTTTCCCGCTTCTTAATTAATCTTAAAAGCATCGTGAGTCTTCCATACAATGCGGACATGCCAACATACCGTGCCAGCATCTACCCGCATATCATAGAATACGCTGAAAGTCATTTATGGTCCACATGAGGGCAAATACAAGATCTCAAAATTTTGCCGCTCGGGAAATATCATAAGTTTGAACCCCAACACCCTACGATTTTCAACTCCGCTATCAATGGTCGCAAGAAAACATCTATCTTCCCTTTCGATCTGTAGGCCCCGCGACTAATACGCTCAAAAACATAAATTCCTCCTTCATACATAAGTCCGGAGGCAAGTTATAATGGCGCTACCACCACAGCCACAAAGAATATTGTCGGCCCGTATTGACCAAACTACCGAAAACCATCAAGAATAAACTCCAAATTCTTAACATTTCGAACTTCGATGAAAATCAGTGGAAACACCCATCAAAATGTGTTTCCAAGTAGGCATCAAGGGTGACACATCTTACCGTCCTCCATATATGATGCTCGAATGCCACCTCATTTCATTAGTCAGCCATGTTGATGCATACAATTTCGCAACCTAGGTGTTATTGAAAATAGTGCACTTCTTATACGGCACCTTCAACTTCCGTATATACACCCATTTCTAGGAACCCCTAACCTTTGCTTGTATCGAGCATGCCCACATTTTTTACAACCTGCAATATCCAACACATCACCCCAAGATATCATACAAGAGTTCACACAACAATGAATGACCTCGTGACGGTAATCCCAACTCCTCTAACTAACTTTCAGGTCAGAGAAATCCAATGGCATCGATTATCTTGTGGCAATGCTCTGAATGAAATTAGACATAATATCAAACCATGCCTCATAACACCGTGTTCGCACTTTATTTCTAACATCCTCATCACGCAGATAGTTGAGTATGCTTAGAATTTCATATAGCTGTGCTTGTCTCTACCGAATCATGTCATAGAAATTTTGCTTCGCATTGGGTTCCTATCCGGTTGAATTCAGGACTCGCAGCATCACAAACCATTCTATGGTATGTAGTGTGATTCATATTATCTGAGACCATCTGATCAGTTTCACTTGCTGACATCCGTACTGAACTTGAACACCTCTGGTGGACTTGCTTCTCACCATGGTATATCCAAACATAGTAATCCGGCACAAAACCATTTCTATACAAATGCACCTTCACAGTCTCAACATTCAAAAACTTCTTATTCTGACATTTAACTAAAGTGCAAGGACACCTTATAGCTGTGCCACCATTCACACACTCAGGATGTCTCAGAGCGAACGCAACAAATTCATCAACTTTATCCCCCATTCATTAGAGAACATTCCACTAATTATTCGCCTCGTACATCCATTCACGATCGTCTTCCATAACTAGTCACAAAAAAAAATCAATTTAGTAAACAAACACCATTGTCCTCAATTATTTTTATGTTCATTAACATCCATTGTGGTTCCGATAAGTTATATTTACGCTGCAGATATGCAACTCACTACACATCCAGGCCCTCCACCTACCTCCCTTCCACCCGCCCAATGCTTCTTTTCTCTTCACAGGTTCGCTCCTAATCCATTTACAAAAGTTACTAAAAAGATCACGACAATGTTCATTATGTATGCATTTCGCAGCCTCCCGGCGTGGTTTCCAAGTACACTAAATAAGACATATAAATAATAATGCATAATCTACTTGATTTAGCAAATCAGACACATTTATATATCCTAATGTGCACCGAGAACAAACGAGCGTAGGCACCAAAATGACACATAATATATGCAATTTAAATTAAATCATGATCATTTAATTAACGCCCTTTCAGAACCGTCTGACTTGGACAATCCAAAGGTATACAAAACTTCGTTGTAATACACCGGGATGGATGTATTCTATTTACAACTATATATCATCCGAAACGCATTAAATCATAATCGCTTACGATGATGCATTTTCAAATCGCTGCTAAGAGAATGCGCGATTCGTCAGATGAGTAGGAAAAAATTTTAGTTTAGATATGTTAAACGATTTCTTCAATTTAATCCTATCATGTTATTATATCCATA
Source organism: Tetrastigma voinierianum (assembly GCA_016808115.1). Classification (NCBI taxonomy): domain Eukaryota; kingdom Viridiplantae; phylum Streptophyta; class Magnoliopsida; order Vitales; family Vitaceae; genus Tetrastigma; species Tetrastigma voinierianum. The sequence continues at coordinate 112,664 of JAEQBH010008440.1, read as the reverse complement.
TCATTCAGCACCATACTATATCATGTAATCAACTCATATATTCCTATAAATTTCATTCAAGTGATTAGTACAATTTGGTACTCTAATCTAAATTTCAATATATGGGTACCCAATGCTATTAAATAGCATAAGTGGTCAGACGGTATAACTCATAATGGGCTTTCTTATAGAGTCATAGAAACACCTAAATCCAAGTTCTTATGAAGGAGTTATGCATGTTAAATCATGAAAAATCAGCACACTGCAGTACTGCAGCAGCAGGTAGGGCCACTGATTTTCTTCATTTTAGATAGATATGACCTCACTTTGTCAGTTATATTTGGGTGGATTCTAGACTCAATGGGCTTTCCATAGAGTCATAGAACACCCAAATCCAAGTTCTAGTGAAGGAGTTATATACATTAAATCATGAAAAATCAGCACACTGCAGTAATTGCAGCAGCAGGTAGGGCCACTGATTTTCTTCATTTTAGGATAGGATATGACCTCAATTTTTCTCGTGCTATATTTGGGTGGATTCTAGACTCAATGGGCTTTCCATAGAGTCATAGAACACCCAAATCCAAGTTCTTATGAAGGAGTTATGCATAGCTTGGGAATCATGAAAAATCAGCACACTGCAGTAATTGCAGCAGCAGGTAGGGCCACTGATTTTTCATTTTAGGATAGGATATGACCTCAATTTTTCTGTATATATTTGGGTGGATTCTAGACTCAATGGGCTTTCCATAGAGTCATAGAACACCCAAATCCAAGTTCTTATGAAGGAGTTATGCATAAGCTAAAGAATGAAAATCAGCACACTGCAGTACTGCAGCAGCAGGTAGGGCCACTGATTTTCTCTATTTTAGATAGATATGATCCTTTGCCTTATTTAAGCTATATTTGGGTGGATTATAGACTCAATGGGCTTTCCATAGAGTCACAGAACACCCAAATCCAAGTTCTTATGAAGGAGTTATGCATAGCCTAAATCATGAAAAAATCAGCACACTCGCAAGAATTGCAGCAGCAGGTAGGGCCACTGATTTTCTTCTTCATTTTAGGATAGGATATGACCTCACTTTATCAAGCTATATTTGGGTGGATTCTAGACTCAATGGCTTTCCATAGAGTCATAGAACACCCAAATCCAAGTTCTATGAAGGAGTTATGCATGTTTCAAATCATGAAAATCCAGCACACTGTGCAGTAATTGCAGCAGCAGGTAGGGCCACTGATTTTTCTTCATTTTGTATAGGATGAGTGACCTCAATTTTATCAAGCCATATTTGGGTGGATTATAGGACTCAAAGGGCTTTCCATAGAGTCATAGAACACCCAAATCCAAGTTCTTATGAGGGAGTTATGCATGTTTCAAATCAGAAAAAAATCGCACTGCAGTAAATTGCAGCAGCAGGTAGGGCCACTGGATTTTCTTCTTCATTTTAGGATAGATATGACCCTCAATTTTTATCAAGCTATATTTGGGTGGATTCTAGACTAAAGGGCTTCCATAGAGTCATAGAACACCACCCAAATCTGTTCTCATGAAGGAGTTATGCATGTTTCAAATCATATGAAGAAAATCAGCACATCAAGTAGCAAGAATTGCAAAGAAGAGGCCACTGACATATATGCATGGTTATATATGCATTTCTGATTAGTGCTCAAAAGTGCAATTATGAACCCTATATTAGATAGGTTTTGAGTACTTTTGTGCATTAATCATGTCATATAAACCAATTGAAGTGTTCGTCATCTTAGTAACACTTATGCCATTTGGACATGTTTTTGGCTTGTAGGTATTTGTGTGACTAGGCTTCAACCACAATGCAAAATGATCAATCATGAGGCTGGAAGTTTAGTCTCAGCCATCATCAACAAGCCCAAAAATCAATGGAAAACAAAGGAAAAGTGTGAGGAAATGAGATGCAAGAAGACAGACGAGAGGCATGCAGAACCAAAGAAATAGAATTGCAACTCGTTTCGCGAACCACTCCAAGTACTGATGGACAGAATATGAACTCAACATAATCCATACTGCGAAATCTCGCATTAATCCCAGACCGTGCATTTGCAAATTCGGCTTCACTGAAAATTCACTAGCTTAGCGAAATTTCGCTAGCTAGCGAAATTTCAACCTTGCCAAATTCGCTAAACACTTGCCAAATTCGCTAGACCCTTGCCAATTTCGCTAAGCCATTGCCAAATTCGCTAACCCTTGCCAAATTCGCTAATTAGCGAAATTCTCGCGAAATTTGCAGGCCTTGTCATCCTCTGTAATTAATGCAACCGCCTTCCAAACTTGGTTTATTACCCAATTGTCCTATAACTTAGCCTAGTTATTAGGGTTTTTGCAGTTTCATACTTGAGGAGAAAATGTTTATAAATACCCCTCATGTCTTGTAATAAAGAGGAGGTGGATAGAAGGGAATACAAGTTTTTGGTGATTTGTAAGTTATTTTCATTTACTGCTTTTGTAAATAAAGTCTTTTATTTTAGGTTTTGCTTTTATTTATTTTCTCTCTTCTCTCTTCTTTCTTCCCTTTCCGGCTGCCAAACACACCTCGAGGATGACAACTCAAGAGATGTCGTTTCCTTTCTTGAAGAGGAAGGAAGCTAACTTGGTGGTGGGCATATGCATGTTGTCCTCAGCATTAAAAGCCACGGGTGTATTTATGGCCCTTATTCCTCAAAATTCGCTGCATAACATGGATGCTATCAGTTTCGCCAATACTCCATGCTTTAGATCCAAAGGTTTAGTGACAGTAATCGTGGTTCTTTAGATGGTCCTTACTGCCTCCTCTGCAGCATTTACATGTTAGGGTTCTTCAAATTAGGCCAAATAACATTGACTTTTATTGTTTTGGCCAATAATTTCCATACTTTTTAGGTTCAGTTGTTTCGGGTGAGAGATGCACTCAGATTCTTTAGATGGTCTCTTACTAGCCTCTAGCCAATACTTCCATACTTTTAGGTTCAAAGGTTTCTGGGTGAGAGATGCGCTGTGATTCTTTAGATGGTCTTTACTAGGCCTTAGAAAATGATATACAAATGTTAGGGTTTTAAACAAAAAGGGGCCATAACTCCAGATCCTCGTGTTGACTCACATAGGAGGATAAAACCCGAGGACATGTATGTCACGTAATGCTGCTGGTGACTCAAATCTTCAAAGTTTAATTTCACTTTAAATTTCATTTACTCATTTCAGCTTTTGCAATTTCAGCTTTAAACCATTTACAATTTTTGACACAATCCAAAAAGTCCAAATAGAAAGCCTACCTTCATGCACTTATGCAACCATTTCTGTGGATGAAAACCCATCCCCGTGTTCGACCCACCACTATACTCGCAGTGAATACTACTGGCAGTAGTAGGAACTTAGGTGTATATAAATTTTGTTGATTTTAGCTCAGCCTACTGTGGCACGAATCAATTTCTTGACTCATAAATAACAAAGGTCAAGGATAATTAATTTTACCAGATATTGTGGAGTGGAAATAATTATGTTTTTGCAGTACTCAAAACTTCAGCAATTTACACAAAGTGAAACTGATACTTGTGTAAGTACGACATTGCACCAAAGCAATTGCCCATTCTCAAAGGATATGGACGCAGTTTAAAATACACAAAGCCAACTACTCAAATAACAAATTCGAGAAGTGCATGATCATGTTTGCATATATCTACTATGTATATAAATTATTCATTCTTTGTTCAAGGAAAGAAATATTGAATGATACTTGGGAGCCGAAATAAATAAACAAGTCGTAAGAGAGAAATCTCACTGGGTTGTCTTCAACAAAGCCAAGCCTTGAATACAGGTCACGCCGTAAAGCTCCGATTTCTCCCACTATTACTTATGTTGTATGTGCCTCGTATCCAAGTTTAAACTCTTAAACAGAGGGAATGACTAAACTCAATACCATTTAGAAGTATATGCCTCACCCCTAACCAACAAATGCACTGGGGTGAATGACTAAGTAACAAACATTCTCAATATTGGAACATGGAAATCTTATTCTATAACCTTGGCAGATATCTACAAATTTGCCAATTTCATTTCAATTCCAATAAAAAAAAAGGCAAAAGAAAAGTTGAAATCAACAAGTAGAATAACGAAGAATGCATCAAAACAACCTATTTCAGGTTAATAAAGTTCACCAAAATTCACATCTTGGAGAACATGGGAGATAGTGTATGGACAAGTCTAAAAGAATGACACATCAAATCCACCGCCAATCAAGAAATAAAATGAAATTTCACTTAAATATTCAAAATTCAAATTCGAATTGGACTGACCTATCACTACAAATTCCAAAATCATTTCTATGAAAGAACAAAAGAAAAAATTCATGAATATTACACTTTTTTAAACTTACGTTACCTCCCAAAAACATCTACCAATCTAAGAATCATCGTTTGCGTTAAATTACGATATGTTAAGTTACTCCATTTTGTCCCCAATTCCACCATTTTAGAACAAGTAATAATTTTTTCCTTAATGTAACAAGTTATTTTTCAATTAGAGTGAGATCAATTATAATGTAAAGGGTGCAAAACCATGTCAAACACAATATATTGAAAGTATACAAGTGACAACAAAAAAAAGCCAACTATAGTAGCTACAACTCTATTTTAAGAAGAAGAGACCAACCAATCTATAAAGATAACGAAGAAGTTGGGCCTTTCTGTCCATATCCTAGTAAAAACTCTTGAGACCACATATGCATATAAGCAGAGGGAATCCTAAAGATCTAGATAGCACATCGCTCACCTCTCAAAGCCTTTGATTTTTCTCCTCCTAAACTGTTCATACCCTGGGGAGGAAACTCCAACCCAGCCATTCGATGAGAATGCCTTTCTCCGTTTAAGAAAAAGAAAAAGAAAGCACCTACAACTTAATTGTATTCTTAAACATTTTGCATCTCCAAATTGGTGCTTATCACCACTTAGAGATTGTCATCTTCATGCAATATAAATAAACATAAATAAAATTAAATATAGAAGAAATTAATAGTCCATGAGTAAAGTATTTGAAGAAATTTCGACCATCGGTAAAACCTGCATCTACTCTAATTGGAACTAAAGAAGCCGGTTATTATGAACTATATGATATGGGCCCTTTTAGGCTTACCCCACACTTTAATATCATATCTCTACATGAACCCACTCTCATCTTTTCTCTTTTTCCGGTTCTCTCATTGAAATTTGCATCTTTTTTTTTATAAATCGTGATGTCTCGCCGCCTTACGTAATACACTTTATAATGACTAAAGGGTTTAACACAAGGAAGCGTGTCTACATCTTCACCACAAACTCAAATTCCAATAAGGGCTCATAAGGGTTGGAATATGCCCATAATTGCAAAGATCGGCCGATATTCAAAATGCCGAGGTTAAGAAACCATTAATAGACTACACTATAAACTTCCTATTTGAAACTAACATCAAGTTCATATTGGTATTCAAAGAAAGTGGATGCTAGAAAGGGAAATTTGCGCTTAGTTTCAAAGTCCAAACCTTGTCGATGAGACGACTACCAAAAATATGTTGCACTAAGTTATCATCCTGGGCATGAGTCTCTATCCTCGATTCATCAAGTAAAATTATCAAGTCTACCTACCGTGCACTATGTAAGAATTCATGAGCATCTTCCGCGTATCTCCGAAACAAGATGAAATCTCTCTGTAATTTAAAAGTTAAGAGTCACAGCAAAGGACAAAGCCCTGAAAATTCTAGTATCAAAATCTCAAAACGGATTCAAAAACAAGTATAAAATGTAATAAATGAAAGATTAAAATCACAATCCCATTAGGCTGTTGGAGGAGAAGGTTGTACACAAAGATAAGAAAAATGACTCAAACCAATGTTTTATGTTCTAAAAAAATTAAATAGCTAAGTATAATTATTGTAGTAATAAGTGATTTTTATATATATATATAATTGTAGTAATAAGTCCTCAAAGTTTTGTAGCTATATAATTACCGCTGTGCTGAATATAACACATGTGGCCCCAAGTGTTGTCGTGTCTTTATCTCGCAAGGTGCAGGACACACTCACGATCTCTTTAGTCACTCATATTGTGGAAAATTCACTGCACACGAAATATATTCAGAATTTGCAAGTTTGGATGGGTTCAACTTTGTTTTAAAATATCTCTTCCTACTTTTGTACAAGAATACTTAATTGGTAGATATCAAAACTATTCTATTTCTCGTCTTATTTGTTTTTCTTGTCATCATATATATATATATATATATATATATATATATATATATATATATATATATATATATATATATATATATATATATATATATATAGAAAATTATATTAAAGGAAATGTTTTGAAAATCTCAAAGAAATCGAATCGAATATAATTAAAAGTATTTAGAATGTACATGCTTATAAAAATCAATCTTTGGAGATGAACTGACCGAGAGGACTTTATTAATACAGCTTATAAAAATAAAATAAAATAATTATATAAAGTTAATGGCAAAGTAAACCCACAAAGGACTCCGAGAGGACTCCGAATTGGTGACCACTGGAAGTTAAACCCCAATGCAAATGCCTTAGACCAATCGGGAAAGCACCGTGCTATTGAAATTTGCATCTTAAGAAACGATATTAACTAGCTGAAGTTACACACCGATTTTTTTCGCTAATTGATCTAATATTACATTTTCTAGTTGTTATAAATAATAAATTACGATTGATGGTGCATGAAAATCAAGAATGGAAAAATAATGACCTAAGTCCCTTCGGCTAATACAAATTCAAATTTCAAAAACATTGCAAATAAATAACTAAAGCAAATACGCACAAATGTAACATTTACCGAAATAGGTCACACCGCTGTAAATGTTAAATTCTCATCTATCTGAAGGAACTTGAAGGCGCTTCAAGCACGCCAACCTTCTTCTTTTGCTTTCCTGTAGTAGATATCCTGCAAACTAAACAACCTTAACTAAAACCTAAAATGAAAATGCACCAGAATGTGAAATAAGAAATTAAATGAGAAATTACACGCACCCTCTTATCCTCAGCTTTTCCCGTGCTTTAAATAATTCCAGCTTTGTAGGTAGTGAAATAGGAAATACTCTCTCCCCGCTAACTTCGTATTCATGGAAAGATGTAGTTTAGTCATAATGTTTTTCTTCTTTATTGTAGTAAACGTAACGTGGTTTCTAGTCATAAAATTATGCTTTGAAAAACAAAAAGAAATAGTAATAAATGTTATCACCATAGCTTTTAACAAGAAATTCTATCACTGATATGCCATGTAATTCTTAGTGATGTGAATAACGCACCAGTATAGTGGTCTGAAGATCACAAGTCCAAGGCAAATGCAGCTCAAGTAATGACAGTTGCTCAAATTTTATTTAGTATTAAGGGATGATTCAATTGATTCAAGCAAGTGTACATGACATTGAGGATAACAAAGAAACAGATATAATAAAAGAAACTTAACTTTCTATAGCCACTTCCCAAACACCCAAACACTACATCCCAAATTCTCTTATAATTTCTATTGATCCGGTTAATAAACAAATATCATAATCCTTGTGCTCCCATTTTCCTCGAGCTTTTCCTGAACCAAACAAAATGACTGAAGTACCCGCATTTCACCCGGCTCGAGACCGCTCTCGATATTATTCCCATGCTCATGAAAAACCCAAGCAGAGTGGCAAAGCTCCCAAAAAAGCGACTTCGCTCGCTGAGCTTCAAATACAGAGCCATGCAGGTGGACACTAACCTACTTATGAACCAGAAATAGAAGTTAAAAAAGAATGAAAGAAAAGAAATAAAAGAGGTAAGCGTTAAAGAGAGATAGCGTTGATTATGAGAGGAAAGGGCGCCGGGTGGTGGTGGTCCGAAACGATCATTTGTTATAGAACCGGAGAAAGCAAAGAAATTGGCTAAATAAAAAAGAGGTAAACTTTCAAATATGGTTCATTATCATCCCCCGAACACATTGCTTTGGTTAAGCGTCAGAGTTCAGCATCTAATCAAAGGAAAAACCTTAAACAAAAACCGAAAACAAGGGGAGGCAAGGCGAGGTTTGGCTAAATAACTAACCAAGCGTAAAATCGAAAAACCTGACATGATAAAGAACGGGTGGAGTGGAACAAGCCGAAGGGTAGAAGACTTACCCGATGAAGGAAATAGGTTAGTTAGCAAAAGCAGTGCGAACTCAAGCGGCAAAACGGTGCGAACTCAAGCCCAGCCGCGGATTACCCGACGGTGGATGGAATGAGGATCGGCTTGATTTAAAGGGAGAAACTCACCAGGCCATTTCTGAGCCACATATTTGGTCGGTGATTAAGATTTTGATTCTGAGCGATTTTAATGTTGAATTTATTTTTGGTCTTTAATTGAGTCGAATTGGTGATGTCCGACCATTCTGGAAACGAATAATTGGTGCATTAATTAACGGGTTAAAATTTTTTTGGGTCGCTGTTTTAAACCATTTTTCATGTAAATTTATTTTTGATTACCGTTAATTGGTCGAGTAATTGGTCGATAATTTTTAAGCGCCATTTCACTTCTAATTCTGAGACCAATTTATGACTAAAATTATTTAGTCGAGTAATTATGGTCGGTATTTGGTCGGAATAAAATTAATTCGGGAAATTTATTTTTGACCAAACCTTTAGTCTCTAAATGGTAGTGATTTGGTCGTGGTGGAACCAATTTTAGGTGATAATTTAATTGATATCTGGTTATTTTTAGTAGTGAACAAAACCTGTTCCAAGAAGTTCAATATGACATATATATGAGTAAAACGGCAACTTGGGCCCACAACCAATACTCATCCAAATAAATCCCAACTATATACAATAGTTTCAAGAGGTAATAAAATTATCCTTTATACATCATATATCAAACTTATAAAGTTCTAATACATGTGTACATAACGAAACCAAAGCTACAAGCTTGACTTTCTTCTAAAAGCGACCTCTAGGATGAAACCGTCTCCTCGAATGCTCTTTGTGCACGAAATAATATCCCTCGATAGGGTGAGTATCGCCCGATAGTGGAATCACACCTTAAATGGGTTACTCCCCACCCTAAGTGCATATGCAATGCTCAATGAAAACATACATTCAAGTAAATGTGTGATCCTACTTGAATGTCTACATGGCCAACTCGACCACAGGAGTCCTCCAGGCTCCCTCACGCTTATGCAAGCCACGTATGAAACATTATTTTCAAAACAAAGATATTTGTTTTTAAATGTAGTTACCTCGATATAAGTAGTGGACCGACTCCGATGATCTATTTAGTGGACAACCCTCCGATGTATATCAATTGGGCCGACTCCGACGATTGATTTATATGGACTACCCTCCGATATTATAATGGACACACTCCGATAATTATTATAATTAGTCAACCCTTCGAAACACTTCTCTCAAGTGTCCACCTCATTGCACTCACTCCTATTGTTCTAGGGTGCCCCAGTGCAAATGGAATGCATGATGCCAATTCCAGTACAATTCATATAACACATGCAAATATATATAACATGATATACATTTACATAATTTAATCACACAAACATGTTATGTAATTTCACAATCCATTACACCAAAAATTAGCTCACTTGGGCTAATTATCAAACACGAGCAATTCAACTTGAATTACTCAACCAAACACATTATTTAACAAAATTTATTTCGTGAACACTATTCACATGAACACTGAAACCATCGAGGTTACTGTTCACAACCAAATACCCAATATCGGTTCCACTTTGTGAACCCGAAAGCCATGGCCATTCGGAAGCCTCATACATCAATACATGATTTGTGCACAAATCAACACACGCTTGATCCATGGCCTCTACATTTGCCACGGACGTGCGAGCAGACTCCAAAAATTCTAACGTTTCGGTCCCGAGATTTGGGAGGCGATCAAATGACCCCTCACGGCCTCGATCCAACTCAAGCATCAACAAAATACTTAAACAAAGTAAACCGTAGGATGGAACCCCTACCTCCACGGGTTGTCAAAAACTCCCAAAATTTGAGCCCACAGAGCTAGATGCGTAGAAATGCATTTTCCTTCTTGTCCCTATTAATTTCGACCGGTTTGATCGCCTCAATCCTAGAGAGAAGCTCTCTCTCACTCTAAAACTCCAAACTTCAGCTTTCGATCTCTCCTCAGATCTATTCCCTCCCTTCACGCTTTTGACATTTTGGCTTTTCAAAAGGTGGAGACAACCACTATTCGGGTATTTTGTCTTATTATCATTTAAGATTCCAAAATGACATCTATGTCCCCAAGCTGATTTCAGCATTTGGCACTACCTCGGCCGGTCCATTTCCATCATTTCCTCTACTCAGCAAGATAACATGAGTACATGTTATAGGTGACTGGCCATGTCACATGTTCAGACCACACCCCAGACGTAGCGATGCCCTCGAAAAACGTGTTAACCCCGACCGCCTCTAATTCGACTAAATTCAACGTGGAAAACTAGATTTCACGGTGATCTATTTCAATCTGAAATCAAGCCATCATCCGAGATCTAGAGAATAAATTTCTGATTTTGACCGAAATTACCATTTTGCCCTTTTTGAGAAAATCGATTTTCTCGCCCACACTTCTCCTTAAAAGGAATTTCGCCTCGAAATTTCGACAATCATATCACCACATGATATGTAACGCGGGATTTACCACAAGATGTGTTCGCCATTTAATTATTAAACGGTCAACGCGTGTACCTTCATCCCTGCAATAAGAAGTGATATGGCCCAGATCGTGTCCTCACGCTTCCTGGTCAGACTCCTCCACTCCATAAGGCTACCATAGCATCCTCACTAGCCTTCGTTTTCGCCTGCTGCAAACCTGATCACTGGGCTATCCAAATACAATAATCGGTCCTCCCAAAGGTCCCATCGTCAACCTCAATCAACCCCCCAATCCACCACGTGAGCCTGATCTCGGAGGATACTTCTGAGCAATGGAGATGTGAAATACCTCGACACCGACATGTCGGCTGCAACGCCAAATGGTACGTTAACTGATCACACTCTCTCAGTATCTCGGTTACCTAATGAATCTCGTGATAACTTCCCACGCTGTCAACCCGACCACTCCTCTCAGCATCACCTTCAAGAAAACGTGATCCCTAACCTCGAATCCTGGGTGGTCGACGTCAGGACATCCGCATAGCCTTCGCTGGTTTTCTGTGCCGTGAGGAAGACGCTGTCGTATCAAGCTTACCTTCTCAAAGGTGTCTCTAATAAGATCAAGACTAGTTGGTGGAACCCTCCCACCTCTGGCCCGGAACAGACCTATGGACTGCACGTGCTCCCCACATAATGCTCATATGGTGCCATTCGATATCTCCGCCGACAACCGTTGTCAGAGGCGACCCCACTAAGGGAAATGCTCTTCCAGCTACCCTTATGATCTAGGACGCATGCTCACAAAATGTCCTCTAACACCTCAGATAGTCCTCCCGTGACCGACCATCCGTCTGCGGTGGAAAGTTGTACTATGGCTTTTGCTGCGCCATAAATTGAAACTCTTCAAAAGTGCTATTGCAAACCCGAGTCCCTATCCGACAATGCTATGGATAATGGGTACCCATGTAGCCGTGACTATCTCTTTGAATATACAACCTGCAGAATCTCTCAAATAAGAAGGTCATCCGCACGACTTAAATGTGCCACTTCGTGGAGCCTATCCACCATCACCCATACCGCATCATGTCTCGCGCGGTCCCAGGCAAGTGGGTCAAATCCATCGCGGATCGCGCCCCACTTCCAATCGAGCTACCTCCAATGGCTGAAGTAGCCTGGCAACTCGTGCTCAACCTTAACCCGCCAGACGCGGAGATCGTCGCGACAAAGTCCCCCACGTGTCTCTTCATCCCGCCCGCAATACCTTCGGGCGACGGCATCCTCGCATCTTCGTGCCACCTGGGATGACGACAAATCGAGCAGTTGGAACTCCCCTGAGAATCTCCTATCTCAAATCGATCGAACGGGGAACCACTACCTGCCCTCTATAATCAAGACTAACATCTGCGGTGGGACGGTTCAAATACACCGTACCGATCAGATCTTGGCCCTCGACGGGACACTATCTCTGCCCCGCCACTGAGACCTCAATCACTTTACTCAACAGAGACGCGTGTAGCCACTAAACTCCTTAACTACCTGAGTCCCGCCACCAGATCAGAGCCTGGGACCGTCCCACGTCTGGAGTGCATCCGCCACTCCCGAGAGCCATACTCAGCCAACGCCCTGACTTCGACCGAGTGATCAGCCACATTGGCTTAATGTGATGGAAAATGCAAAGTGAAGCCATAATCCTCTAGGAACTCATCCATCCTGCGGTTGCCTCATATCGAGGTCCCGGTCATGCGGAAAATATACTCAGACTTTTGTATCCGGAAAATATCTCGAACTCCTCGCCATATAAGTAGTGGCGCCTAAATCTTCATATTAAGACTACTACCACAACTCCATGTCGCGGCAAAGGCTGGGAATTGGCTTCATGATTCTTCAACCTGATGGAACCATAAGCTACTACCCTCTCGGATTGCACTAAACACATCCCATCCACTCGAGGCATCACAATACACCGTGGTACCCCCGTCTCCTCCGTCCGAACCACAAGATAGGAGCCGGCAAGTCTCTTTCTTCAACTCAATGCCTCACATCTGGCCATCCTAATCAACTCGACTCTTCCGGTCAACCTCATTACGTGTCGCTTAATCTGAGAAATCCTTAATAAATCTTCTCAGAAAATCAAATTAACCCCAGAATCACGTATCTCGAAGACCGACTTCCTACTTTCCCAACTCATCATTGCCTCGATCTTTTCTCGGGTCCATCGACACGCTTAATGTCGACACACAGCGTGTCCTGGTGTAAATCTCACCTCAAGAAGCCAAAACTCGTGACTCTATCGAATCCTGGCGCAAACCGATGGTCTCTCAAAGAACTGTAATACAATCCTCAAATGATACCATGCATGGATCTCCATCAGACTGGGACAAGATGTCATCCACGAAGACTACGACAACCGATCCAGTCAGTGGTTGGAATACCCTATGCATGAGATCCATGCAAAGCGTGTGACATGCCATACTCTCTCTGTACTCGCTCTCGTAGCGCACGTATCGCGCCTGCTTTCACACCTCTTCCTATAATTAGGATTCCTCCCCATCTTCTCCGCCACTCCTAGAAAACATGATCGGACATCAAATTACTTTTCTTCAATCATTTATCTTGACTCAGACACTGTCTTTATAACGATCGAAGCATGTTTGTAGAACACCTTACCGTTTCCTGACTGTAATCCACCTATAAACTTTCGTAATTATAATTTAAACATATTTCATCGCGAACAAAAGAATAAATAAAAGATGTAAAAATGTTAAGTAGTAATATACCTTAAATTCTCTCCAAATCATCAACTGGTCTCTATCCGGCCGCTGACTTCCACCATGTCCATGAGGTTTAAAGGATTTCAAAATTGTCCTCATAACCCTGTAAATTGAACCAGACTTTATCTAACTTCGCTATATAACCCAAAATTTCATAAGAAGTATGAAAGAATACAAATGGATAAATCATTAGTTAAGTTTCATATCTTACTTGATTATCACCGTCTGATCAAATCGAAAGTAATGTGGAGAGTCTCACCAGGGTGCTTGAGGAAGACTCTCCAACATCTCCATCCTCTCCCTCCTCTCCTCCCAAGTCTCTCGATCATTCATCACACCGTGACCATGACGTGGATCAGTCATCGATGCTGCCGCCATACAGATATTCTTCCAGCTAACTTTTATCCGGGCCGCTGGGTCTCATCCACCGACCCTCTTACCAGATCGCATACCCGAGGCCTCGGTCATTTCTCACAGACCGGTACGACTCGGTAATTCATTGCTTCTACTCATTCACATGCCATATCTGGTAAAATAATAAACAACACATTATTGGACAGGTAAGCATAAAAGAAAATTACATAAGGCAATGAAAATAAACAAACATGATTAACGAATAAATAACTAAAACTCACTAACTACTCATTCTCATCGAATCATCTAAATCGTTCGTCTTTCTCTTCGTATGTAGTAACATCATTTTCAAACTCCTCTTCATCACTCGCTTTTCCTCATGATCAATTAAATGTTCATCAACATCTACATCCCCACTCAGATCCATCTCGAAGATGCAACCGCGTGACGCCTTCGTCCCACCACAATTTTCTGGACATGGAATATTTATCACATCATTTTGAATGCCGGTTCTAAGGACACGCATTCGTGACGCGGATGCTCACTCCAGCCCTAGCTTGATCTTGCACACGCCTTCAATCCTTTTCTAGACCGGTCCCACCTAGATATCGGCAATACAAACCAGTATGTTTGCAGTCACAGATAAAAAGGTTCATACTTGTTGAATCGTTTTTACTTCAGGCACATCGACAGTTTATATCGAGATGGACAACTATACCGACATGTGGTGTTGGGCTCAACCATTCACATTTGAATAACATGCTTTAACCTGAGGGCTTCAAATTTTAACTCGATCACTTCTCACTGCAGTCCCGCACGTTAGCATCTCTTGGCCATTGTATACTGATCCTTTAACATAAATTCTCAGACAGACTGGCCGCCTGGCATCTCCCATACGATTCAGTGTGAAATTTAAACCATTCACACAAGAACTGCTGTAAGTTCTAACTCTTAGGGACCTCGTATATAGTTCTAAGATAATGATTGGAAATTTTATTTGCACGATTATGAACCCTCGTATCTAAATCAAGCATTGTCGAGATTACAATTATACTCAGACGTAGTCATACAATTGTTTTGTGATTTTCATGTTTATAAACATATTTATTTTTCAAACCATGATGGAAATTTTCGTCTGGCTTTCACGCATCGATTGTACTTCATATCTGCTTGGAAACTGCTTATCGCTTTTCTCTGTAACGAATAACCTTAAAAATGAAATGAAATTAGAGAAAATGGATACACGAGAGGAAATAGTAAATTAACATGCTAAATAGATCTCATTTGACTTTTAGAAACTACTTACTCTTATGAACGGTTGAACCTCCTCGATAATTTCACAGACATATGACGAAAGTCAGCAGATATCTATTGTCTCAGGATACCGCTTCCTTCTACACCGATTGTTTTTACTCCAGGCTTGAAAATTTCAAACATATCATCATCTGCAATGTCATCAAGATAAACTCATTCCGCTTTTCCTAAGTGGAAGAGTTCGACTTCCTCTTTGAAATAATGATGCTAATTTGCAATTTCATCCATATATGTTCCAATTGATATAAAACCCTCTACCGAGCCTTATTCATGATTTTATGCTTTATTTCAAGTATCTACAAGAAGATTATCAATATTACAAGTCATGTATGTGTGTGTGTATATATATATATATATATATATATATATATATATATATATATATATATATATATATATATAGAAAAGAATTGATCGAAAGGAAATTAATATTAATTTTCTCGGGAGGATACATCCAACTATAATGGACTGACCCAAACAACTTCCTAGTCAGAAGCCAAGTGCACCGAAGATGTTCCACTGAGTCAAAAAACTCTGAGGGAAGATCTTCTCAAGATTGCATAAGAAAATTAAATTTGTTCATCCGATTCCTCAACTCCTCATCACCAAAGAAGAAGTCGGGCTTAAGAATAAAGAAACTTTCGCCATCTACCTCCCATATTCAGATCAAGTGTGAATTTCGAAGAGCAATTGGTAACAACCTTTGCATGGAATACATGACAATCATGACTCTTCATGCCAACATCTTAAGTTTGTTCAGATCCACACATCTCCTAGATTAGAAGCATAACCATATGGAAATCTCGCTTTTTTACCCATCTAACACATCCTTCTTCGTGATTTATTCAGTAACAAATGGCAACATCGCATGATCAGACAAGATTTTGTGCAAATTGAGGACGCATTAAATAACATTTATTCAACTCATCTTTGACTTAGGCGTATCCCTAGTTTTCCCCGGAATGTTAAACATCAGACAAAATACTGGCAAACACATTCTTCTCATGATGACAACATCAAGATCGCGCCTCGAGCAAGTGTTCGCGCCAAGAGGGCAAATCCAAAATACCTTCTCTATTCCAATCTAATAAGTCTTAGATATACGCATTCACAACCTCAAAGACGCATCATCACCTTCCTCAACCCTCTCGTTATTCAAATCCAGCACTTCATCCCCATCTAACCCCCCGAACTGTTTAGCAACCTTTCATTCTAATGGAAGTCTTTGGTGTTACGGGCCAATATCGATGATTCAAGGGCAAAACTTTCGATGGTTGTCGAACCATGATCGTTTTCCCGCCTTAATTAATCTTAAAAGCATCGGGAAGTCTTCCATACAATGCGACATACATGCTAACATACCAAGAAGGCATCACCCGTACATCATAGAATACGCTCTGAAAGTCATTTATGGTCCAGCTACGGGAGGGCGCCACAAGACCAAAACAATTTTGCCGCTTGGAAATATCATGTTTGAACCCCAACACCCCACGTACTCTTTTCTAACTCCGGGCCATCAATGGCTGCAAGAAAACATCTATCTTCCCTCTCGATTTGTAGGCCCAAGACAATACGCTCAAAAACATACCTCCTTCATACAGTTAAGTCCGAGGCAGTTATACCGGTCACCACCACATGCCAAGAATATTGTCGGCTCAGATTGACTAAACGCACAACACCATCGAAACAAAACCCACTTCAACATTTAACTTCATAGAAAAATCGTGGAAAACACCCATCAAAAATGTTTCCAAGCAGGCACGTAAGGGCGATACATCTTACCGCCCTCCATATGATGTCTGGCGCTGCACCATTTTCATTAGTCGCTGCGGCCGATGCATACAATCTCTCGCAATCTAGGTGTTACTGAAAATAGTGCATCTTCATACTAAGACCTCAGTCTCCGTATATACAATCTATTTTTAACCCCTAACCTTTGCTTGTAATCGTAAAGATGCCCACATTTTTTACAATCAAGTATAATAACACATCACCCCAAGATATCACATGTAGCTGTTCACACAACAATATTGACCTGTACGGTAATCCCAACCTCTAACTAACTTCTTCGTACAGAAATCCAATGGCATCGGGATTATCTTCAGGGCAACGCCTGAATGAAATTATTATACATCAAACCATGTCATAACACCGGTGGTTCTGCAGACTTTTATTTCTAACATCTCATGGCTGTAGATATTGAGTATGCTTAGAATTTCATATACAGGTTTGTCTCTAGCTCGACCATGTCATAAATTCTCATTTCTCTAAGATTTTGGCCTATCCGGGCTGAATTTAGAACTCATGGTGATCAGGCAAACCATTATATGGTGGGAGTGTGATTCATATTATCCGAGACCATCTGATCGGCCACTTTACCCGACACCATATCGAACTTGAACACCTCCAGACTTGCTCCAAAATTCTCATGGTATATCCAAACATAGTAATCCTAAAAACCATTTCTATAAATGCACCTTCCACAGCTTCCCAACATTCAAAAACTTTTATTCCCCGACATTTAACTAAAGTGCAAGGACACCTTATAGCTGTGCCACCATCCACACACTCAGGATGTCCCAAAGTGATCTGAATAATCACAACTTTATCCTCCCATTCACAGAGAACATTCCATTCACTATTCGACCGTACATCCATTCACGATCGCCTTTCCATAACTAGTCACAAAAAATCAATTTAGTGGGCAACGCGATTGTCCTCAATTATTTTTATGTTCATTAACCATTTATTGTGGTTCGACAGTTATTTACGCATGTGATATGCAACCTACTACACATCCACCTCCACCTCCACCCGTCCACGCCTCTTTTCTCTTCAATAGGTTTCCGTCCTTAATCCATTTACAAAAGTTACGTTAAAAAAAAAGATCACGATTGCATGTTCAGTTATGGGATAAGATGAGCTTTCCCTGGGCTGGTTCTCCAAGTACACTAAATAAGATATATAAATAATAATATTAATTCGCTTGATTTAAGAAAATTGCATTACTATTTATATATCCTAATGTGCACCCGAGAACAAACGATGAGGTACAAAATGACACATAATATATGCAATTTTAAATTAACACATGATCATTTAATTAACGCCTCGTAAACTGCCCATCGGATAATCCAAAGGTATTCAAAACCGTTTGTAATACACTGGATGGATGTATTCTACAGCTAACTATATGAATCAAAACGACAACTTTAATCGTTTACGATGATGCATTTTCAAATCGTTGCTAAGAGAATGCAGCTATTTTGTCGTATAATTAAAAAATTTTTAGTTTATATATGTTAAACGATTTCTTCAATTTAATCCTATCACATGTTCTTATATCCATATCAATCTATAACTATACTATATCATGTAATCAACTCATATATTCCTATAAATTTCATTCAAGTGATTAATACACTTGGTACTCTTAATCAAAATTTCAGAAATATATAATTCCAATGCTATTAAATAGCATATGGTCAGATTCTAAACTCAATGGGCTTTCCATAGAGTTCAAGAACACCTATAACAGAGTCCTAACAAAGGAGTTATGCAAGTTGCAATCCCTGAAGAAAATGAGCAACTTGCAGCAGTAGCAGCAGCAGCAACAACAACAACTGTTTTTCATCATTTTCGAATCTAATATGAGTTCAACTCTGATCAAGCTATATATGGGTGGATTCTAGACTCAAAGGGCTTTCTATAGAGTCTAAGAACACCCATAACAGACTCCTAACGAAGGAGTTATGCTAGCAATCCTCGAAGAAAATGAGCAACTTTGTAGCAGAGCAGCAGCAGCAGCAGCAACCACTGTTTTTCGTCATTTTTGAACTGAATACTGAGTTCAATCCCTGATCTAAGCTATATATAGGTAGATTCAGACTAAAGGGCTTTCCAAAGAGCTCAAGAACACCCAAATCCAAGTTCTGAATGAAGGAGTTATGCATAAAGAAATCATGAAGAAAATCAGCACACTGCAGTAATTGCAGCAGCAAGGCCACTTGATTTTCTTCATTTTCGATAGGATATGACCCTCACTTTTATCAAGCTATATATGGGTGGATTCTAGACCAAAGGGCTTTCCATAGAGTCTAAGAAACACCCAAATCCAAGTTCTAATGAAGGAGTTATGCATGTTTTCAAATCATGAAGAAAATCAGCACATCAGGTAATTGCAGCAGCAGGGGCCACTGATTTTTCTTCATTTTCGGATAGGATATGACCTCACTTTATCAAGCTATATATGTGGGTGGATTCTAGACTCAAAGGGATTTCCATAGAGTCTAAGAACACCCAAATCCAAGTTCTAATGAAGGATTTATGCATGTTTCAAATCATGAAGAAAATCAGCACACTGCAGTAATTGCAGCAGCTGGGCCACTGATTTTCTTCATTTTCATCAATAGATATGAGCTCACTTTATCAAGCTATATATGGGTGGATTCTAGACTCAAAAGGGCTTTCTATAGAGTCTAAGAACACTCCATAATGTAGTCCTAACGAAGGAGTTATGCAAGTTATAACTCGAAGAAAATGAGCAACTTGCAAGAAGAGTGAAGAAGCAGCATAGCAGACAAACCAAACTAGCCTCAAAGAAAAGTCATAATAAAACCGTGTGAAACTAGCCTATGAAACCCAAGATATAGTAAAAGAAGTACAAACCCACATTTGATAATCATAATCAACTCTCATTGCTCTAAATTACTGACCTACCATAGTTGTATAAATTATTTTTAATTTTAGTTGTTATATAGAAAAAACCCTCTCCTTCTAACTGGACACACTCAGTACTTGCGAAGTTTCAATCTCTACCTAGCAAAGGGCAAAGAACAGGTCCATATGAGTGTGAACGGGTCGAACCTATCACTTCTTGGACCAAACAAGAAAAAAGGAAGTTAACTTTATGTGTGTCACCATAGTCCTTTTCATTCAGATCCATGCATGAATCTCTAACTCGGCAACCAACTATAGTTTATTAGAATAAATTAAACCCGAAATTATTCCTCATAAGCCCCAAAATAGATGGTTTGCAAGAGTGTAGTTCTCACATCAATAGCTAATTTTTCAACTTCACAATCACTTGCGTTACCTATTCATACGGATAGAGAAAGGAAAAGCATGAATAGATTTGAGTAAACAAATCAGGCAAGATATAAAACCATCCACAAACAAGTCCATCCCCTCGTTTTAGTCGCATCAAAAGTGTGGATCATCGCTTTTCCAGAAACCAAACAAGATACCTGGTAGGATAACATAAATTTTCAGGGATGTGAACCAAGAATCTAATCTGGATCATTGAGGTATATGTTGATAAATCTATGGCATTCCTCTTGGCCTATTCAAAAATCAAAACAAGAAAAAGCAATCAAATTACTCCAAATGCCTTATTATCTAATCAACAATAAAAGGTAGGATGAAGGCAAAAATAAAGTCAACTGAATTTTTAGTCCGAAAATCAGGTGTTCGGAGAGTTAAATATCTAAGTAGTTAAATGCAAAAACAATTACCATGTTGTGGACTAAAGAATCTTAAAGTCAAAATCGAGAAATAATATGATTTCTTAGAAACCATTACCATTATTAGAATACATGTAATTTTTCTTGGTTTATTATTGTTGTGCGAAATGAGTAAGCTCCTGTCAATAACAATTGTAGTATCGAAATGTCTTCAAAGATGGGGAAATAATTACTTAAACTGACTAACTTATTTATTCTTGCTTGATAAGTTAGAGGAAAATCAAGGTGTAGGATATTCAATATTGACCCTACCGATACTAGTACTCTTCTTAGTGAAAGATGTTAATGAATCTACCCCTCAATGAAATTAAAAACTCAGTGAATCATCATTTCGAAGAATCTGTTGGGGATCACATCAAATTGATTAAAATGAAGGATGCAACAGATCTTTAAGAAAATACAAGACCAAATCAAGAAAATAAGGTTTCTGGCTACTATTAAAATATAAGACCAATTTTGAATGGGGTTAAAATCGGTTTCAATTAAAATTACATAGCGTGAACTGAACTTTCTCTCCCAAATACCCATGGAAGCTTAAGTCATATCATACACTCACCATTTGTAAGCAAAACTGGATCCTAAATGGATCCTTGAAGAATATATACCATCAGAAACAAAGATACAAGCAGACTTTGTCATCCTCATAAAACAACAAAGCCATGGTAAACAATTCAAAGTGTCATCAAATAACTATGCTGCAGATAAAAAATGCATAAAGAAATGGAACTTTCTCAACTTTTCCATGGAAATGAGTGACGGTGCCCTCGACCTGGTGACCTTTCAAGAAGGAAGAGGATTCAAGCTCATCAACTTCTCTTGAAAACCAACAAAATTTAAGAGATCTTATGATTTAGAGCAAACAAAAACCACAACATGAAGTTATTATAAGTGTGACAAAATGAAGAGTAATTAAGAGAAATGGTGGGGAAAATCTTGAATAAACATACCAAAGAAACTTCTTCAAATCTTTGTTAAAATCTTCACATAGAGCAAAACCACGATCGAAGCAAACTGTATAACTAGATCCTCCGAGCGAAACCCCAATTGATTCCCATTCTCAAAGCCGAGAAAAACCCCTAAGGTACAAACCTTCAATCAAGTAAGCCGCAAGTTTGGAGGGTTGGCCCGAGGTGTTCACGCTTTAAAATTTCGTAGAAGAAAATGAAGGAAAATAGAAAAGAAAAAAGAGGAAAACCTGCGGGTCATCGAGCTGAGGGTTGCCAGAGGTGTCGGGCCGCCGCCGAAGTGTTTCGTGGTGCCGACTCGTAAAGGGAGAAGGAAGGAAAGAAAGATGAGAACGGTGATTTGCTTCTCAGATCGCGATCGGTAAATTTGTCAAGAATTACTGTGTTAAAATTTTTCATCGCTATTTACCGACCATTTTTCATGGTAATTTATTTTGGTCGTTACTGGCTCCAGAATTGGTCTAATTTTTCGGCACTAATTTCACTTACTCCATGCATTCAATTTCGACCAAAATTATTGGCCCAGAATATGTATTCTGGCCTTTGGTCGTAAATTTGCTGAGGAATTTTCTTTTCGACTCAAACCTGGGTTCTAAATGGTCGTGATTTGGTCGTAAGAATACTCGATCAATTCTTAGGCTCCAGACGGCTTAATCAGTTATTTTTAGTAGCGATACCTATCCTTCAAAAGGATAAAAGCCTAAAAGATGTCAAATTTCAAAGGGGAAAAATTGATGAAAACCTTTCTTTTTTCTAAGAAAAATAGAAAATGTTATGTATCCATAATCTCTTCAATGACATTGTCTTATATGGAAAGAAAGTATTTGACTTTCTTCGAGTTTATCTATAACAACCCTAATGGTAATGGGAATTACCAGACCTCTACCAAGTCTATCTACCCAAGAATAATAATCACAAAAAATACTGATTCTTTATTTGTCCAAGATATATGATTTTCTGAAGCTATTGACCGATCTATTTCAGTTCTTAACTGATGAAATACTTAATGACACCCTTAGAATTCAATTATGTAATATGACAGGACATTAGAGTTTCTACATAAAATTCTTTACCATCAGTCTAGAATATAATGAAGATAGCGGGATATGCATCAAAGCTTATCAACTCATCATAATAAATAGTAGTGAAGAATCAAGGTTTCAAATAAATGATTCTAAACCCAAAAAACAGGGATATTATAACAGACAATGAACAAAGACAAGGAGAGCATTGGGGATAAAGGCAGTGCTTGGAAGAATGATAGATCTGAGAAAAAATAATTGCTCAATCCACTATGCAACAAACAATTTGATGATAGTCTTAGGCGATGGAAACTCTAGAAGACAAAAATGATAAATGTAAAAATCAGACGAGTCGGACTAGCTATTATTGCTGGGCTTTAGTGATAAATAAAAATGAAGCCGTGCTGTTCATGAAAAAAGGATGCAGTGATGATGAAGGCTAGATTTTGAAAGAAAATGTAATCCTAAATTTTTCCAAGTAGCCCGACAAAAGACATGTCTTCCACTATAACAATAATAGTATGATCCACAAACAGTTGTTCATCACTATAATTGTAATAACAAATGGAAAAAAGAAACAATGACAACAAGGATGAAGTTGAAGCTGATAGTTGAACCAAATTCAAAGCAATTGGAAAAACATGAAGAAGAAGACAAAAGACGAGGAATCAAAGAGGACTTTTGGTCTTATAACATTCGCTAGAAAAGACAGAAAGAAAGAGTTGCATGTCTCAACAAAAAAAATAAGATAGAAGATAAGAAAGACAGCTATATGACCAAAAGCAAAAGAAGAATGACATGTTTCTCAAAAGATAAGAGGGAATTCAAAAATAGTAGAAAGCCCTCTTATAAATTGAGAATATTTCTCAGTTAGAGGATCATAAAAAAGAATACCCATATCCATCTTTGTATCTATATCTTGTAATGGAGTTCTAAGCTTTCCTTAGAGAAGCTTATACGTAAGATAAGAGAGTGTTTTTATGAAATAAAAGTTTCAAAGCCCCTGAGATCTTTCAGGTGTCAATCTATACAACAGGGTCCTCGACAATCGACTTGTCCTAGTATCGTGAAGCCGTGAGTATAAGATGATAATTAAAGAAATCAGAGATTGTGTTAACTTCATTATTTAAACTCTTATTTGCATATAAGTATTTTCTAGTCAGATAAATTTCATCTCGTTGTGAGTTATTACATGAATGGTGTACCTTGGTTGCTCTGAAGATTTACAAGCCCTACACATAATGGTATCGAGCCCTGTGTTTAGATAGAAAAAAAAGAAGCATAATCATATATACGTTAAATTTTCTTTTGTTATGAAAGAAATAGGAATGACAAAATTCAAAGAGATTAGAAAATAATATTAATTTATTTTAAAAATAATATAAAAATAAATTATCAAAGAGTCTCAGAAAATAATATAGAAGTTTATGATCTAGAACAATTTGATATAGAATATTGGTTTAGTGATGAATAACAGGAGTTATGCATAAAAAGTTTGTTATAACATAAGCATGATAGATCTAAATGAAAAACAAAAGATAGAAGAATTCTAAGACTAAAATCTTATAAAAACAATTATAATCTAACGTAAAACTGTTATTCAATATCATATGGAAGAATTATGATTTTGAAGAATTTGATAGACGATTAGATTACTAACTAATATGTGCAAGCTTCTTAGATTCTTTGTGGATAAGACCAAAACAAAAATTGACATCAAATATAAATCAAATAAGAAGTAAATGAATAGTATTTACAAAAGTTGAAAAGTTTGATAAAAGGTACAAATTGAAAAGTTTTACAAAACGTGTTTGAAGAAAATTTGAAAAACTATGACAGGTAAACTAGTAATATTGATAGAGAAATCCAACCTAAAATTGATACTTGTAAGAGTTAGTCAAATAATAAATTCTAAGTCAAATAAAGACTTTATGTCTAAACATAACAAAAATCCTAAAAGTAGGATATAATAATTTTTGTATTAAGGTTTTAAAATCATGAAAATAATAGAAGAAAAAGATGATTATGATCCAGATGACATTGTATTATAATTTTAACCTATTATAAATTAGAATTTTTAACAAATGATCGGATATTTGAAAACTCGTGAAAATTATAAATTCCTTGAAAACGGCAAAAAAATAATAATAATAATAATAACACAGAATGGTCTTAGGTAGTTTGGAAAATTCTAGATCTCAGATGACAAAACGGACTTAACGTCGATCTGTCTCAACTAATATCAGAGGTACTGCTGAATTTCGAGACAAGAAGATTTTTCACTGACTTTTGCAGGTAACAGCGCCTAGTGACTTATAGGGACTAGATTTTTACTTAGAATCTTGAGAGTTAGAAATATCTAATTTAAGTTCGATAAATAAATTGAACTTAACCTAACCTAAAAATAAATTATTTTGGGGTAGAACTTATCTCAATGAGTAGTGGACACATACATGACATGTGCCATGTCTCCAAACTTAAGAATTAAGGACAAATAAAAAAAAATCAGTTTGGGGAAGAAAATGAGCATTTTCCGCCGGAAGAGAAAAAAACCCTTGTGCTGAGAAGAGATGGTGTAAAAAGAGAAACTCCAACTTCTCTCTACGACGTACGAAGATCGGTGGTTGTCTTCAAAAGCGGCCAAGGTTTGGAAGTCTGAGTGGTTTCATGAGGCTACGCGTGGATACCAAAACCCAAGTTTCGCTGAAGGCTCTGAGCCAAGGTTCGGGAAGTCGAAAGTTGTCTGTGAAGTGTTCGCGAACTTCCTAGTTGTTGCCTCACCTCAAGAGGTAGGGATTCTTCCTACTTTGGTTATTTTCCATTACAGGGGCTGTTTTGGGTTGAGTTTTAATGCCCTAAGGGGCTGTTTGGCCATTTTGGCCCTAACGAGTTATTTGGCAAAATAATGGTTGGTGGGAATAGGGTCCCGTTGAACTATATGATGTCCATTGGCTGATTTTAGGTTAGAAAGCGGAGAATTTGGAATAAGATTTTCAAGAAAATTGTATCCCTATCTAAGAACTTGATGTTAGGCTTTTGAATCACCTAAATTGACATCTATAATGTGTTATAAGGTTACATAGTCATGCCTGATCATGACAGTCAGCCATGGCTAAACCTTACCGTCCAAATTTTTGGGGATCGACATTGAAAAGTGATAATTTGACCAGATTCTTCAAGGAACAATCTCTATCCGAGAACTTGAAATTGTAACTTATATGAGAACTTGATGTTAGGATTTTTAATCACCCAAATCGGACCTCTATAACTCAAGTTATGGTTCGTTTTCCTCGGATTGCTACAAACTTTAGGGTCGTTTAATGATTTGTGTCCGATTTTACACAATTGGTATATGATCGTGAAGATATCATCAGTTGAATCGGAAAGTGATATAATTGGATGAAATTGTGTGGAAGTCAAATCAGTGTTCTAATGGATTTGGCTTCAGGATGTGTTTCGAGGTGGAGTGAACAAGGCCATCAGATACTGGGTTCTGTGTTACTTCAGGGACATGAAGTCACAATTATGCCTAGAGTATACGTAAGTCATTGTTTGATTGGTGATGACTTGCAGATGTCAATATAGTGGGTATAATATGTCGATATGTATCAGGTGATTTATTTGAAATTGTATGTTAATTGATATTAGTTTGTCCAAATGATGCATGAGTATTATGCATAGTTTAGAATGTCCATATAGCACTCATCATATATATGGTATGGTATAGGTATGGAATGGCATAATTGCATTTCATCAGAATAGATATCAGTATTAAACGGGTGCGTGTGCATGGTCATAATCATTCAATACTTCGTGAGTGAGTGGTGAGCTTTCCTACATTGACTACATCCAATGAAGTCTCACGGTGCATTTCAGCTGAATAAAGTTGTTTATCTGAGATCAGGTTCAATGCTTTGAATAAAGTTTATTTTATCTGAGATCGCCCAATGCTTAATAAAGCATTTGAGGATTTGTTTAATGCTTTCGATTTAAAGTAGTTAATCGTAGACTATCCAATGCTTTTGAATAAAGTCGTTTATCGAGATCATTCCAGCACCAGTGAAGTAGTTAATGGAGATGTTCAATGAGTTTTAAAAACAAAAATTTTTGTTCGATAAAGGGTCAATGGGCGAAACACCAATGACAAGCTTTTACACTTGGCATAAAGCATGTGAGGGAGTCATGAGGGACTTCAGTTAAAGGCATGGTGAGTGACAGATTTGCCTGATGAGATGTAGGTATTCCAGGAAACTGCATTTCATTTGAATGTTTGATCGTGGTGAACACACATTTGCATACACTTAGGTGGGAGTATTCCGTGACAAAAAGAGTATGCATGTGACGACGCTCACTGGCACTCACGATACGAAGAAAATCTAGATGTGGCTTGTACCAAACTTGTTAATAAGCTTGAAACCAACTAGTTCTAGCTTGTATTTTGTGTAAACAAGAATTGTAAAAATACTTTGGAACAACCTTGTTCTAATTTGTAATATTTGTAAGTGTGTTGTAATTAAACTCTTGAGGACTATGGTAATTAGTCTTCAGGAGCATTCTATGCGGTGGATGAGCGGGGTCTCACAGCCACTCACCGCTAATCGACCGCTGAGGTCATCAGATATATCAGGCCACGTTGCCAGTTTTTTGCACAGTTGTATTGGGTGTAGCTTCAATACAAATGAGACTTTGTCCGATTTTCGTTAAATCATGGGTCTTGGAAAAAATGACACGGTGGTGTGGTGTCAGGTTACCCGACATCCATGAGTCTTCCGCAGGTTGACGGGTTGTCAACGGACCCTTGGGTTTTGGGGCGTCACAATATTAAAGACATTATATAGTAGAAAATTACAATGAATATTTACCCTTTAGGGTTAATTTGGATCCAGAAACAACAAGAAAAGTAATAGAAAAAAAATAAAACTTTGTAGCAATCGAAAAACATCCAATAATAATTAAAAACCTAATGTAAAGGGAAATAAAAAATTTATATCCAAAAGAAAAAATAAAAATAAAAGAATATGGACTATAGAAAGATTGGAAAAAATTCTAGAAAGAAAGAGTTATGGAACCTAAATAACATGGAATCTAGGAAAATGGAAATATTAATGGAAGAAATATCAAGGTCAGAAAAGAATGATAATAAATTAGAAAAAATCGAAGAAAAAATGGACAAATTAGAAAATAGAATGATAAATAAAGAAATACAAAATACTCTTATTAGTATAGGGAAAGATCCAAAATATGTTAGAGGAACAACTGGAAAAATAGTAGAATAAATAATATTTAGAAAATATCCTAAAAGAACAATAAAAAGAGAAGACATAGAAAAAGGAAGCCTAGATGAAAAGTTATTAGAATAATACTTAGAATTTGAAAAGAAAAGAAAAATAAAAGAAGGCAAAAACTATAGGCGAATGAGTCAAATAAGTGAAAGTGAAATAGAAGATATAATGATAGAAATATAGATAATGAATTTAAATGACACAAAATATGTAAATCCCATAGGACATGCAGAGGACCAGTAAATATGTTAACACCCAAATACATTTGAAAACCAATACAGAATACGTAAATACGAACCAAGAGAAACAAAAATTGAACAATTAGGAAATACAAGTATATACCTAGATATAGACTATCAAAAAGATATTAAAACAGTGCTAAATAAATGGTCTTAAGCAATGACATTATATTTTATGACACAAGGAAAAAATCGGGATAATAATACTAAAACCCACAATGATGGAATTATTAATAGATGTATAGGAAAATGGTGGGAAGGATTATCAGCTCCTTAGTTTCAATGTAATTGGCTAAAATTATACTACTAGCCTTTTGAAAGTAGCATATTCAAGGTGTAGATACTTTATTAGATACATAGCAAATGAATTCCTGTGGAGAATTCATGGATGACAGATAATATAAAGAAAAGCAGTTAAAAGACATAAGAGAAGTTAGAAAGGTTATCATAATTACAATTCTGAAATGAAATGATATAGAATATACATGTGTGAATTCTAGAAAATGGTTTTATGATGCATTTGATAGCAATATGAATATGACAATTCAGCAAATACATACTTATGAGTAGTTACCAGAAAATAAAGTAATTATTTCCAAGAAGAATATGAAAATAAGAATAGAGGATGATGATACTCTTAGGAGCTATAATATACTTTAAAGAAAGATTAACATAATTATGCACCCAAAGGTATATTATTAGTGCAAGAAATGGAGAAAAGATATTATGATAAGATAGATAATATTCAGAAATTGGGGATGTATGAGTATAAGAAAGAAAATTTCAAAACAATTAGGAAAGTCAAGAAAAAATTCTACAAAAATATAAAAAGATTTAGAAAAGAATGGAGAAAACCATTTAAAATATTACAAGAGTGGATTAATTATAAAAAGAAATGTTACAAGAAAATACATAAAAACAAAAGCAAATTACAAATGTTTGAAATGTGGAGAATTATGACATTACAGTAATGAATGTCAAAAATAAAAAAAGACAATTATCTTATGGGGAGAAAATAAAGAAAATGATTTAGAAATTATACTAAGTTTTGATAGTGAAATGAGTAGTGTTTATAGTGAAAATGATAATAGCTCCTCAGAAAGTGATACAGAATGAGTAAAGAGATAATTAAGGAAAATGATATTTGAATTCACACAATACAAAAGAAGATCTGTAAGGATACGTAATGAAAACACTTTTGATAATAGAAAATTAAAGAAAATCCAGAATCTAAATTTTGATCTAAAAGCCCCATGAGAAGGATTACTAAGATACCTAAATAAAAATTACACGCATAGAAAATATACAATCCATGAAGCAACAGTAAATGAAAGAATATAATAATTAACAAAGTTAAAGGAAACATAAAGTTGACTGAGATTAAAAAGAGACTATAATTAAATACAAAAATAAAAATGAAAAGTAAGAGAAAAATAAAGTATGTATATTTAGTAGAAGCAAAGATACTTGTTGTAATCAAGTATTATCTGAAAATATAAATACACCAATAGTTCTAACTTTACATGATAAAAGACTAATACAAACACATGAAAGCCACCTAGGAAGTATCCAAGGAAATTTAGCATATACGAAATTAATGTTCATATACTGAAAATATACACATTAATTTAGGAGATAAAGATTTTGATAATGTGCTTTGCTTATATTTCAAATTTTAAGTGAAATGATTTTATGAAAGAGGAAATAATGTAATGACAATATGTGACGCCTCTTAATCGGCTATGTTACCATCAACAGCGCCTCGTTTAGTCCGACCGATTACAGTCCGATCCGGATGCTTTGATACCACTAACTTTATTGAGCTATAATTTTATGGTGATTTAAGATCATTCATATACTGTTGAACATTGAATTTATACTATATTCAGAAAGGGATTACAAAATATATATGAAGCTCCATATATGGAAGGGTTTAATATTTAATATTTATAAGATTGTTGTGTAAATAAAATACATATACATTAGACCAAATGGTCTTCTAGGTAAGTTCCATTGAGGTTGACTTTGATTGTCGATGTGGAATGTCCCATTATCCGGTTTCTTTTCTATACCTACACTATTAAATAGTAATTTTGTAAAAGGCTTTTATAATTAAAGGGAATTACTGTTAGTATGGATAGAATTTTTAAAAGAGTCATCACACTTTAGACAACTACATATAACTTCTAACATTCATTTACATATACACATGTTTATTCATGCTTGTATACATTAGAGTATTATTTCATCATATTTCATAAGGCTTTTCAAGTCATTATCGGGTATTTTACTTTTTTGGTTCTCAAAGAATCAGATACACATCACATAGCAAAGGCTATGCTTCTCAAGTATCATGTCACATAAGCCATGATACATCCTGCAAGGCCTTGTCATTTTCTTTAAGTTTCAAGGCCCGCTATCATCTTAGAAGTGGGATACAGTTGGTCCAAATTCAAGGTACCATCACATTCTCAACCAGACAGACTGGAAGGTACTATCACTATACGAGACAGATCTCATGGCAAGACTCAACCAATTAGATATTTTTGGCAACTGTATCAGCAAAGAACTATGTCACATAGGCATGCTCATTCATCCACCTTCCACCGGTAGGCACCGGGCTTATTATGTCTTCTTTAATAATCTTCAAGATTAAAAATATATCTTATATAAGATGAACAACATATTTCAATATCAAGTATACTATGATTAACAAATACCTCTTATACATGTTGAATCATTGTAATTTTTCATATAACAAAATCATATGAAGATTTGAAAACGAAAGAAGTTATATTTGCTAGGAATTTACTATCTTATCATGTATATTAAGTCGGCTCCACTATGAGCCTTGGCATGAGGGTACTGCAGACGTTTCAACTTAGTTTGCTCTCTTATTCAACTCAAAGAATATTTACTAGGTTCCTATACTATAGGTGTAAAGAATTAATGAAGAATGTCAAAGCCACAAGAAATCGTGGTTATGTGAGGTAGGTGGTACTGAAACATATCACCTGACATCAGTACTTGTCCTCGGTTTCAGAGTAAGAGCTGTGATTATTTGGTCGGTATCGATACCATTTGATACAGATAGGTGGTAATTACAGCTCACCATAGATTTGATTGGCTGGCAAAACTTAAACGGCAGATTTTCCCCGCCATTTTATTCAGTGTTACTTTTCTCTATTCCATCTTACTAAAAAACAAGAATTATCTAAAAGAATCAACTCTTAAATATTCATAACTCCACATAACCCAATATCATTTTGTGGATTAGTTAGGTCAGTTTCACACCCAAATTCATTACTTTTGTACTAAACCATGAATCCAACTCCAAAAGAATGATCTTACTTTCGTACAGAATTTAGTTTTACTATCCATTCAAGAAAATTGTATAGATAAATCCCAATAAAACTTCTATTAGAAGTTTGTATCTTCCAAAACTTTCCATATAAAAATTGTAGAATCAAAAGAAAAAACAAAACTATTACCAATTCTTATTAATTTCTTTGCTCTCCTCTCAAGTCCCCTTTCCTTCTTTCTCTTCTTCTTCATTCTTCTCTCTTTCCTCTTCTCACATTTTGTTCTCTCAAAATGAGAGAAACAAACTTGGATTCTTATTCTCCTTTTGACGAATGTGGTTTTCTTATATTACTCATTGGTCCCTCATCTTCATTTATTTGCACCAACTTATACTATATTTAACACAGTATACACCCATGAGATTATGACTTATATATCCAATGGTAAAGTGAATTTAATTTGATCTCTTATTTTTATAAATCTATATTATTATTATTTTGTAGCATTATTTATTCCTAGAAAATATACATTAATGTTTTTATACCCCAAACATGTTATAAACCATCAGGGTATAATTGGCAGTGACAATATATTATAGTGCTTTATACACAAACTCAAACTACGTAAGAATTTACAAAGATGTTTATTTATAGAAATAGGATGGAAGTTGCAGAGAATCATTAGATAATAGAACCTCAAAAGAAATTGATAGATAGAAACTCCAGCAAAATTACGTTTTAAGTCTTGGAAGATGATATTCTAAAGAAGATTGTATACAAAGAACTGGATTTACCCATATTAGAAAATTCCTGATAGTAAAATAATATCATAATAATACAAGGAGAAATAGTTTCCAAATAATAAGAGAAGATGTACATTCACCTTCCGGAGAAAAAGGAAATTATTACAATGAGAGAGAAGTTGAAGAAACAAAATTTTAATGTATATTGAAAAGAAGTTGTAATCATATCCAGCTTAAGGAGTGTGAAATAATAAGAGATAACAAGCCCATGTTTATAAAAATTATGATGGTCAAATATTAAATGTAATTTAAAGTGTAAAAATACCTATAAGATTACAAGGAATAACTTTTTTGGTGAGAATACATAAGATAACAAATGCAAGGAAAATGGACACTATGATACTTAGAAATAGCTTCCCTAGATAGACTCAGATAAGCATAAGATTACAAAAGAAGGAATAGAAATATATAGTGAATATAATAGGTTTTCTTATAAAATAAAAAAATGAGTAGAAATACATTCCATTGCTATTATTATAATGGTAAATATTCTAGAAAAACTAAGTTATATACATGTGGATTAGTAGATAATGTGATCTGCACAACAGAATATTTAAAAGCTTTTATTAAAAGAATGGAGATATTAAAATTTCATAAAGGTGTAATTGGAAATAAAGAAGAGATTACAAAATAAGTGGAATAATGTTTCATAATAAAACAATAAAAATGTGAAAAGCTACTATGACAATATAGAATGTGATATTATATTAGAAATGATTTGTGACGCTGAACCTGGGGTGTCCTCAATGAACAATCAGGCTAACTCATATGGTCACCCTTGTTCTATCATGAGACCTATTAAGATGAGTAAAATGGGCCACATTGGTCTATATATCCATACTGGCCAAAATGTGTATATTTTATACAAAAAAGAGCATTTAGAACAGATCCAAACTGGTCTTTACCACACTTTACAAATATATAATAAAGCCATATATGAGCCATTTCTTCGTTCTAAGACTCCTGATGCATTCCATCCCTAGGTGGTCCTTCAAGACTTAAATAATTTTCCTCGATAGAAAGTGAGCAATGCCCAGGAATTGATCCACATGGGCTACTCCCACCTAAGTGCACATAATATAACTAAACACATTCAAGTAAACATGTTCCACTAAATGTTCATATTGATATGGATGAGAATGTGAATTCAATTTAATTCAAAGGGCCTTGTGCTCCTCAACATCGACTCCTCTCACACATGCCTGTTGCGATAGAGAAAACACTGCTTAAAACAAAAGGTTTTGTTCAAACATACTACTGAAGTTTGGTAACTATCGACAACCCTCCGGAGAATCACAAGATCAGCACAAAGCAATCCACTTAGATGAACTCGTTGACAACTCTCCGCAATTCTTGGAAAATCTTCCTGAAATTCCTTTCATAAACTATTTTTCGTTGCTTCTTTCATGCCATGCACTCACACCTATTGTTCTAGGCTGCCCTGCATATGAAATGCATTATGCCATTTCAAACAAATATACAAAGCACATATCTCAATCATGGCAGAAGTTAATGTCTGGGATACCAACCACATGTTATTCATTCATAGTAATAAACATCAAATTAAATTTCTACATGGGCTAATAATGAATTGTTCTAGTTGGTTTACAAACACAATTATATTTTATATATCTAAACATCATGTTAATACAGATGAATTATATGTAATAATGAATTGGTTTCACACTAGTTAACAATGCAATATTTTAAATAACACATATAGACAATTTTAGGTTCAACCATCAACCTTAAGTATTTGAACATCTGTATAGGCCAGTCCGAAATCATCAAAATTCAAGACTGGCCCCATCTCGAGACTAAAACTACTGCCATTTCTATTCTAAAATTCCAACGTACAATTTAACATACAATACCACATATGGACCAATAAATAACTGAACAACTAAGGATCGCTTCAAAACAAATTCTCACTTAAGATTTGGCCCAAGTTTTGTGGACAACTATATGGCTACCACTCCGCTCATATCAACTAAAATCATTTATAAGGTTTTTAAACCAAATAAAACAAAGTGAGAAAACTTCTCACTTCTTCGTTTTTAAACTCCCAAAACTAGTGCTCTCGCGTAGTTTCACATGGTTAAACGCTTCGCTTCGCAACTTCGACGGCTCGATCGCCAGAATTCTGAGAATGTAGCCTCTCTCTAAAAATCCCACTCTTTCTCTCTCCCATTTCACCTGTCATTTCCTTCCCTCACCCAAACTTGCTGGGTCAACTAGTCAAGAGAATTAATTCTCGCCACATGTCCAATCGTCATCGTCCTGATTACACCCCATCCCCATCCCCACCCACTGATTTCATCCATCAGATCACTGTGGTCCACCACAGTTCACAATTTATTTGCATGTTTAATTAACTTACACACAGATTGAGAATCTCGAGCCAGTTCAAAATGTGTAAGTGTCCCGCACTACTCCCGTTTACGCAAAAAATGTATAGAATTTTTTAACTGCTTAATTCTACGAATTGACACAGATTCAGATTTCATGGTGACAATTCAATCCATGTCTGCTACATCCGAGATCTAGAAAAATTTCGTATTTTGACCAAAATTACCATTTACCTCTTTTCAAAACTTAGAATTTTCTCAGTTTTACACTCTCTGCCGCCTCCCCTCAAAAGAATTTAGTCCCGAAATTCCACACATACATCCAACCACGTAGAGATTGCAACCCTACACAACCACTCCTGCCAGACAGAACGACGACCTTTTGTAAGTCAAAATCATCATAACTCCAATGGTTATCAACCAAACTACATGTCAAGAATGACATCTAAACCCGATATGTTCACCAATTCCGAAGGTCCACACATGAAAAATCATCAGATCTCTAACTGTCAACTTATTGATTATAACTTCTACCATCCTATGGGAAGAATTTTCCAGTCATATTTTCCTGCTTTCCAACTCAAAGCCCAAACATATCACAATGTGTATGCATTAATGAACATGATGATCATAAAAACAAATGCGTAGAGGAAACGACTTCAGATGTCCGGGCTTGATTTGTGATAAAAAGCTCAAAATTTCTGCACAACGATAGACATAACTCTGAATTCCTGTCTTAAACAGGAGCTCAGACCACTCACCCACATCGTCCCTTCAGCTCATTCAGGTTTGGCCAAGGTGCTTCGTATAGCACCCCAAGGATCGGGAACTAGTTCTCCACCCATACTAGACGCAAAGGAATGAGTCAGGATCCTCCCCGTCTGCACCTCGACTGGATCGCCGCCTCAAACCTCGATCCCTGTTTCTGGGCAATCCGTCCTCATATGTCCGAGCTGCTGACAATGGAAGCACACCATCTCAGCTTCAAAATGACTGGCACTTGAGTATGTCCCTGTCCTACAGATCACATTCAGAACCCATGTGAACTAGAAGTCTTCCATTTTTTCCTGAACCTGGGAAGAAGACTGACTCTCCTTCCTTGCCACAACACCTCACATCCCGAGTGGCTGCATCCTTCCATCTCCTCCTCGCATTACACGGCGGGGCCTCCAACCACATGAGTCCATGCCTCTTTGTGGCTAAGTCCCAGATCCGCCTTTCGAATGCATGAGACACCTGAAGTCCATTCTCAAATCTCCCACAGGTTTATGTCATTATTACCACAAAGAAAGCGAAGCACCTCGTTAACCTCGCCACATACTAATCACATTCATACTCTGCCGGGCCTCTAGGAACCTCCTAAGCCTCGCTGTTCAGTAATGGTGGCAGAAAATACCTGGCCTATGAACAGCTCATAGAACCCGCCATGCCATTGTTTCCATAGTCTTGAGGTCTTCGCCTGGCCCACCACATCACTGCCTTCAAATTTCTGAATGCAACCAACAGATCTGTCACATCAAGGTAATCTCTATCTCCTCCATTCCCAACCCCAGCAAACCATCCTCACCACTAGTCTCCCACCTATGAAAGTGAGGACACAGATCAGTCCTTTAGAGGTGACCTGACCTCCCCGTCCCCGGCTGAACTACCGGCCCATGCAAAGTACATAACCCCTACTACCAACAAAGTCTGCTTCCACAACACAGTGGTGCTCGACCAGTGCAGCCCGTGGACGCACCCCACGTCCGCATCCTCAACTCTACACTACACAGGTGCTGCTTGTTCAAGATTCATGTGTAAATACAGCCTGGTGACACTAGTTCACTCACCGTACTTTCACACAACGTCAATGCATTCATAGGTAATGAAAGACATAATAATACCATACATTAAATCACAATGCAACAAAAATTTTGTTTTATTTTTATATTTATTTGATGATTTAAAAACCTCAGGAGAACAATGTTCATGAACACGTCCATGAGAACAAGGATTCAAATAATGACTGCAAAATGCTGCACCTAGTCAAAACTCCGGTCAGGTGATGGCAAGAACCCAAGGCCTGGGGTGCCAGAAGACACGCCGCCGCACAGCGCGCCGGGCGCCGGTTCAAGACCGGCGCCGATTCGCCCTTCGCGTGGTTGCAAAGTAAAGTCGCTCACAAGAGCAGTCATAAAACAGATTGGCAGAGAGGATCATTACGCGGGCCGCGCGTGTCGTAGCTCGCGCGTTGTATCAGAAAAGGCCACCGGTATCGGTTCCGTGTCACTACAGTCGCCACGCAAGGTCGCCTCCTACCACGATACAAACATCGTTCAGATTGATGAGCACCTTCATTGGCCAGGGCCGCGATGGCGACGCTTCTCTGCCACTCGCCAGCAAGCAGCTAAAGAAGGTTGCCGCGCCATCGGGCCTTTACCACACCCATCGCACTTCAAGATGTTAATTCGCCGCATTATCACAGACGCCGGGCCATCGCGTCAATGCCAATTATTGTGATCGCGACCCAAACGGAAAATGGGCAAGAGCTCATCCGGGCCTCTCATTGTAACTTTCTTTTTTTTTCATTCTTTTTTTCATTTGTTCAAACGAACACTCAAATATTTATTTTTATTTCTTTCATATCTAGTAACCAAAAAATATTTATTATACTTATTTTATTTATTTTTTCCTGTTTGCATTACTCCCGTATAACCTCGTAAAAAATTTCAAACAATTTTTGATTCAGTAGCCTCCCTTGTTACCCTAAAATGTAGTAAATTTCAGACAACGCAATTTATACAACTCAAAAAATTTAAGAGTTAAATTTTAGCCCTTTTTCTTGTGCAAAAACTGGAATAATTTTCAAGAATTCCACAAAACACCTTTGTTTATGTTCAAAAACTGGAGCTATTGTCAAAAAAAAAATAAAAAATTCGTTTATTTCTGGACCATTCTGCCCAAAAATCCTCAAACAAACCTTTTCTCAAACTTAGGGGTTATGTTTTCTCGACCCTAATGTTCAACATTTTCCTATATGCTATTCACCAAGCATACATTCACACAATACATACAACACATAATCCAACATCAATCATCAGAATGCACAATGAATGCTTGATCTAACCCGTTTCCTATCAAGTCTCAGTAAACCGTAGATACCTGAATCTTGATCGATGATGGTTATGAAATCTGAGTATCCAACATCGAGCCATACCAAGCCGTTATGCCTTACACCCAACACTATGGCCCAAGCCCATGTCCCTCAAGCCTTAGGTACTCTTGTACCTATGCTCTGATACCAAGCCGTAGTTCGGGTATCGCATTAACTTTATGATACACCCACCGAGCTCCCAAGGTAATCGCTTACCCGCTTCTTGATACCAAGTCGTGAGGTCGGTAATTTTACATCAAGCACCGTGTAATCATAACCAAGCACTACACTACGATCGTGATATCCTGTGGCCCAAGCCCAAAGACGCTATAGGTAAACGATATCCTAACTTTGATACCAAGTCGTGAAGCCGCATCGAATCCATACTTATAAACACACCCATCGAGCTCCTAAGGTAATCGTTTACCTTAGCTCTGATACCAAGCCTTCGTGACGCTCTAAATCCCGGTGTCCCTTTGACCACCTGCCAACCTCGAGGAATAATTGCGGTTCGGTGATCATGAGACCCACATGAGTAAATGGCCACATTGCCCATACATCCATACTCACAAAATGTATATTTTCAGCACAAAAAGAGTTAATTTACATTATACAAACTTCGGTCTTTTACCCGCTTTTACAAAATATATAACAAGGCCATATATGGTCATTTCTTCGTCTTAAGACCTTGATGCGTTCCATCCTCGGGGTGAACTCTTCTACACCAAATAATTCTTCTCGATAGAGTGAGCACGCCCATGAGGAACAGATCTCAATGGTTACTCACCTAAGGCACATGTAATGGCAACCAAACACATTCAAGCAAAACATGCAAGTTCCTACCAAATGTCTACATGATATGGATGGGAAGCTAGACTCACTGATCTCATACCTGAGCCCTCACACTCACTCCCTCTACACATGCCTAAGCCAAGAGTGAAAACATCAAGTTTTCGTAAAACAAAAGGTTTTCGTTCTCTAAAACATGTCGAAGCCTTAAGAAATCTACGATAACCTCCGAGGTGAATTACTGGGTGATTCTCCTGGGTCATCATGGTCCCGCTTCTTCAAGATGAATCGCTTGACAATTTCAAGGCAAATTTTGGAAAATATTCCTGAAATCTCTTTCACAAATCCATTTTTCCTTTTCTTTCATGCCATGCACTCACACCTATTGTTCTAGGTTGCCCCGGCAGCATATGAAATGCATTGATATCAAAATTGAACACATGCCAATATATCTCAATCACGCATATATTACCACCACATACTAACCACCGCAGCAGATCACCACATAGCACAACATCAAATTAAATTTCATACTTGGCTAATAACAATTCAATTCCAATGGTCACATTGGCACTATATTTATATCGAAACATCATGTTAACACATTAAATTATATGCATTATCAATTTGTTCCAGACACACTTAAGCTATTCACTCTAAGCAATATTCGTGAACACACGCTGATAATTTTTTAATCAATCATCAATCCAAGCTGTTTTAACAAATTAAAATAAGGTGTGGGTCAGTCCGAAACTACCCAAAGGGGTTCTCCCAACATTCTGGCCCACCTTGAGACTAAACTCACACCATTTCTACTCGAACATTCCAATCACAATTTAACACACAAATAACACATACGGACGCCATCAACAACCGAAATCACCCGAATCGCTCAAATAAATGCAAAAGTTTTGGGATTAACCATACGACCACTCACGGCACTCTCACATCAACCAAACCATTTGTGAAGGCTTTAAACTCCAAAATAAACCAAGAGAGAAACCCTGCATCGAGTTTGTCAAAATTCCCAAACTGGTGCCCATGGCACTGTCATGTGAGTAACTGGCTTTCACACGAAACTCACGGCCTGGATCAATGGAATTCTGTGAGAGAAGGCATAGCTTCTCTAAAATCCCACTCTTTCTCTCTCCTATTTCACCGCTTGCTCCTTCCCTCACCCAACCGGGCTGGGTCAACTTGGTCAAGAGAATCATTCCTCACAGGACACGTCCAATCGCTTATCGTTCCTTCGGATTACACCTCATCCTCTTTATCCACCTTACTTTGATTTTCATCCAATGGGGTATATGCACAAACACCCATGACCCACACTGAGCTCATGTTTGACTAATCCATGCATTACGACACGTGGCACCTCTGAACCACTCAAATGTGCCAACCGGTCCCGCATTCACCCTATTGCTCAAAAACGCGGAAAAGTCCGTGATATGTTTGGAATTCTACGAAATTCGACGGTATGATTCTGAGATAATTTTAACGTGAAGTCCGCTTTCACATTCAAGATTTAGAAAATTTCAGATTTTGACCAAATTACCATTTTACCATTTTTCTAAAATTAGAATTTTTTTCTGCTTCATGTATTTTTACACAACACCTCAATATATCAACAAACAATTTATACTATAATATTTAAAACACCTTGTAACCACTGGATAAGACTACCTTGAATATTAAAACCTTTTAAGATAAATTGTGACCAAAAAGCAAGAAA
Organism: Tetrastigma voinierianum; assembly: GCA_016808115.1. Taxonomy (NCBI): domain Eukaryota; kingdom Viridiplantae; phylum Streptophyta; class Magnoliopsida; order Vitales; family Vitaceae; genus Tetrastigma; species Tetrastigma voinierianum. Next base: position 72,464 of record JAEQBH010008440.1, on the reverse strand, counting down.
TTGGAGAAAAAAAAAAATACATCTATCACTATAAAGTAACAATTAAGATATACATGTGAAAATTGAAGAAAATTTTAGTAATAATCCTTAGTGATTAAAACAAAATCTATGGTGAATTAGCAAAGATAGACCCTGATAAGGTCATTAGAGTTAGACCAATGATATATTCACAAGAAGATATAGAAGATTTTAGAATACAAATTCATGAATTAATGGAAATGAAGTTAATAAAAGAAAGTAAAATGCATAGTAGCCACCTTTTGGTAGAAAACATAAAGTGAGATAAGAGGAAAACGAGAATGTTGAGTAAATTCTGAAAAGAGTTAAATAAGAATACAAAATTTGATGGATATTATATCAAAATAAGGAAATATTAATAAATATAGCAAGGGAAAAACTATTCTGAGTAAATTTGATTGTAAATGGGATTTTGGAAAATAAAAATGGATAATGATAGTATTGTGATGCCTTTAAGCAAGGGAATTCTTGTGAACGGATGGCTTGATACCACACTGTTGTGTCCCATTTATCGGGATCCATATTTTCACAAAAATCGGGCAAAATCTCCTTTGTTCGAGGAGCTCTACCCAATATACAACCTGTATAACAATACATCCATGATCTATCCAATGTCTCAACAGAAGTAGTAATGACCACACATGGTCCCTCTATCCATATCCACAATATACAACTATGTTAAATGATGCAGGTTTGGCATCTTATGTAACATATATTTTCAACGTTTCTAATATAGTTTACAAAAATATTTATCAAAGCCAATGCAACTTCCTTGAAAATCCGCGACCTTGAAGGCGTTGTCCTGCGATGCCGCGCACCTAAAAATATGGTCCCACGACGGGGTGAGCAATGCCGATAGAGAATAATTCCTACGGGCTGTCCGCCTAAGTCTGCATACAATGTCATTTCACACATTCAAGTAAAAACATACGATTCGCTCAAATGTCTACATTACCGTGGATGAGAATGTGACTCACCATCCGTGTCACAGGAGTCCTCGGCGGCTCCCTCACACATGCATATGCCAAGTGTGGCAAGTCATTATGTTCCATCCAGTGACCATTTTCAAAAATAACTTTTTGTTTATATATAAAATCCATTAGACAAACTCTGATATTTATAAATCAAAAAATCCATTGAGCAAACTCAGATATTAACTTGTTTTTACCACGTTAAATTGTGTTTTGTGGGTAACAAATTTCCGGGGGTCTCATTGTAGGTTTAGCGCGTCCTCCGAAACACTTCGTGAACTTTCATCGCTAGATATATATGTGGCTCCCGAATCTGGGGTTTCACCAGGGGATATCTATCCACTCCTTGGTATCTGCGAACACACGTATTTTTTTCATTTCCATTCTTTTATGTGGCCAGTAGAGACTCATTTGACGTTGTCAAATTTTAGCGACCATGAACACCAAACGGTGTGATCTACCATGTACTCACGACATACCATGAACACGAACCACGGTTTGATCTCTACCATGCGCTCACACCCATGTCATGCGATGTCCGGTGCATAAATGCAATGCAATCTTGTGTCATATCCATGTCATGCATAATAGATGTTACATGGATAACACAATCCACACCGCTAGGTGTCATGAATAATCACATCACGCATATGACTTCGCCAGTGTTTCTGAAATTCATATTAAACCTATCATGCAAACATATATCAACATTCACATTTAACATGTCAGTCTATGATCAAGCAATGACGCACACAAGCAAGCCATGTAATGGCCATTACACCTTATAATCCATCATACATCAAAATGTTTGAGCACACATATTGACATCCAAAAAGGTCACTACATTATCAAGTAGTGGCACACTCACAATTGAGCCATGTCATGGCCATTTGCACATATAAACTCATCTCATGTCAACATGTTAGAGCACACACATTGACACCTAAACACGTCACTTTCCCAATTGACAATGCCACTTGATGCCGAGACAATTATAGCATAGAATGCCTGAACATTCCACCTGACAAGCCCTCATAGACCACGAGAATAGTTTAGAACTTGGATTCGAAACTAGTCCCTATGATCCAATGCGGGGCTCAAACCATGCATGACCTAAGTTGTGTGATCAGAGAAAACATATCATAATTTGGGTTATAGAGGTTCAATTGGTGATTCAAAATCCTAACCTCAAGTTCACAACTTTAGCTACAATTTTTCATGAGGGACACTGGTCAAATTCCATCTTTTTCTAACGAAAATCAGCACACAAACTGAACATCATATAGGTCAGCCAGGCACTATTCATACTTGAGGGTTGTTTGGCAAATAATGGGTTATGGGAATGGTGCCTGGCCTGACCCATATGATATCGATTTAGGGCGATTTTGGTTGAAAGAGGAATTTAGACTAGTGTCGCTAAAGTGGCTAAAGTGTCAGACTTAGTTAGAACACAGTCACCCAGGCTCTCTATAACCCGAGATTATGTTGTGTTTTCACGGACTCACAGACCCTTACTGTTTTGGTGAACCTATTATCAGGAATTTGGACTGAGTATCGTCAAAGTGAAATATCACCCAGAACTTGATGTTGAGCTTTGGAATCACCAATCGGACCTCACATGCTCAAGTTGGTTTGTTTTCCAAGGCGCTACAACTTATCTTTGTTTAATGGTTTGTGTCAGATTTTTGGGAGTGTTAGGGGACTAGTTTTTGAATAAGAAAGTTCGGAACTACAATATGTAGGCTATGATAAAGCTTGTTGTGTGGAATGTTTGTGGGCATCATCTGCAATTGGTCTTGAGGATCAAGTGTCATTGCTTGACTAAGAGTGACGTATTTGGGTGTCAATGTGTGTGATCTAACATGTTGACATGAGATGAATTGTTATGTGCAATGGCCATTACATGACGTACTTGTGTGTGTCATTGCTTGATCATAGAATGACATGTTGAATGTGAATGTTGATATATGTTTGCATGATAGGTTGACATGAATCAAAATGATTTATGGAAGTCATATCACGGTGATGGTATCCATGGCCAGCCGTTAAGTGGTGTGGATTGTGTTGTCCATGTAGCATTCATTATGCATGTGATATGATATAACATGCAATGGCATCTTGCATTGCATATGCACGGGGACATCGCATTAAATGGGTGTGAGTTCATGGTTGGTAAATCGACATTGTGTTTAGTGTTCGATGGTATGTCGTGAGTACATGGTAGATAGACATTGTGTTTGGTGTTCGATGGTGGGTTTAGTAAAATGGGGCAACGTCCAAAATGAGTCTCAAGGTTGCATAAAAGAAAAAGGAAATAAAAAATATGTGTGTTAAGTATAGCAAGAAGGGATAGATACTCCATCAAGTGAAAAACCCGGTATTCTTGGTAAGATATATGTATCTAGCAATTAAAGTTCGAGGAATGTCGGAAGCGTCTGACTTCTTGGTGAGACGAAATTCACTACAGTAAAAACACACATGGGACTTGGTAAAAACAAGGAAAATCGGAGTTTGTCGATGGATTTTGACTTATAAAACAAAAAGCTTTTGTTTGGAAAAATGGTCATTGATGGAACATAAATGGCACTTTTCACACTTGGCATATGCATGTGTGAGGGAGCGGTGAGGATTAGGGACAGCAGGGCGGTGAGTCATATTCTCATCCTTGGCATGAGCATTTGAGTAGGAATGTATGTTTTATGAATGTGTGAAATGGCATGAATTTCATTCATATGCATGGGGACATCGCATGTGAAATGGGTGTGCATGGTTGTTGTCATTCACCATTCTTGGTGAATGGTAGTGGACTGTTGCAACTTGGATGGCGTCAATAAGGGTTCCACGGTTTGCATGATTATCAAGTGGCACAATGCATTTGGTGTTGATTAATGCGGGCTCGAAATGAGACTGACGTCGGAAGGTGAGTCTCCACGGTTTAGAAATGAAAAATTAAATTATGTGTCGAGTGACAACTTCGTTATTTTTAGTTACGCATATGGTCCGTCGGTGAAAGCAGTAAAAGTGTGGGAAGGTTTGTTAAGCTTTGTGGTGGGACCGAGAATATTCGCCACTCGTAAAGACACGCCAGATTTTGAAAACAAATGATCATTGAGGTGAACATCCAAAAAGTTTTTTGGTTTGGAAACAAATGAAATTTGTTTTGTAAAATGATTATTGGATGTAATCCAAGATGATGGATTTTATCACGTGAGGTTTTAAACATTGTGTGATAGAATTCGATTAAGGACTTAGGTTTGATGGAGTGGATGAGGACTTGGTACATGGGGACGTGTGGTGAGTCGCGTCTCGTTCATGGCATGTGAATTGTTCTGGGTTATAATCTTGGTGGAGATGTGTTTTTGGTGACATGACCATTGCATGTGCACTTGGGTGGGGAGTAGCCTCTGTGGGGTTACTCTGCCAGCCATTGCTCACCTCATTGTGGGACCCCCCTTTTTCGAGGCACGGGGAGTGTGTGCGGGGAGGCGGCTCGCTCAGGGCGCCATTGTGAACAAAGTCGGGTTGTGGCCTTGGTTCTTACTTTTGTAAAATATATTAGAACAAACTGTTTTGACATATGTTTTTGTGTAAGGAGTATTGTAATTAAACTCTTAAAGACTATGAGTATATAGCCTTGCCATTATGTTTGGTATGTATAAATGGACCTTTATGTGGTCATTTTTACTCATGATGGACTGAGAGGTCATGATATGATATTTATTTCGGATGGGTCATCTTATTATCATTGTGCATGTTGTATTCTGGTGACTCTGTCTGAAAGGAGACTCTGTCCATTTAAAATTATGGGTCTGATAAAGGGGACATATGTAGTGTGGTCATCAGGTTATTGACATCCTGAGATTTTCACGGGTTGTGGTTGGTCGTGGACCCCGGGTTTTAGGGGGCGTCATAATATATCCTTGTCTAAGGAAGAAATATCTCAAGAGTATTCAAAAATACCTATCCTTCCGAAAAGGATAAAATCCTGAAGATAATAGTCCCCCAAAGGACAAGCTCCTCTTAATAGGAGAAAATTCATATGAAACCCTCTTCTTTCCTGAAGAAAAAACAGAAAATATATCCACAATCTCTTTAATGACATTGTCTGAAATGGAAAGATTGACTTTCTCCGAGTTTATCTATAACAAACCTAATGGTAATGGGTATTACAAGACCTCTATAGAATCTATCTGCAGAATAATAGTCACAAAGTGATCCTTTATTTGTCCAGTACATGGATTTCGGTTTTGTTGATCGGATCCTATTTAAGCCCATGGTAGTGATGAAATACTTAATGACACCGCTTAAAATTGATTATATAACATGTGAGGGCGTAGGAAGTTTACATATAAAAATTTTTACCATCGAGTCTAGAGAATATAATGAGGAAAGGCAATGAGTATGCATCAAAACCTATCATCTCATCATGAAATAAACTAGTCTTGAAGAATCGAGGTTTGAATAAATGATTATATACAAAAAAATAGGGATCTTACTTAATGACGATGAATGAAACCGAGGGAGAGCGTGGGGATAAAGCGTGCTTGGAAGAAAGACATATATGAGAAAAAAGAATTGCTTAGTCCACTGTGCAACAAACAACTGGATGATAGTCCTAGGAGATGGAAAAGCCATAGGACAAAGAATGATAACATAAAAAATCAATGAGTTGGACTAGTGATGAGTTTTAAACTCATATATTTTAATCATTTTTAAGCATTTTTGAAGTATTTTGAGAGTTGTTTTAATGCCAAATTATGGAATATTTACAAACTTTGTGTTTGCAGGAGTTAATTCAAATAGAGATTTCTAGCAAGAAGAAGAAAAAATAGCAAAGTGTAGTAGTCTGTCGTAAATGGCAATCTGAAAATTACTAAGAAGCGTATGTCATGACAATATTTTACGTATCATAACACAAGATCTAAGAATTGGCAAATGAGCTATGTGTAACAAAAGACCGGCATGTTGCGACGGAAATGTTGTGAAGAAGTCGGTGAATAAAGACCAGTTGTGTTGCGACATAATGAAGATCATAAAGAGCGAATCTATGTCGTGATAAGTCTTGTCCGCGACACGACTCTTGTAACATGGAGGGGCGGGTTGAGACGGAAGAGCATTGAAGAAGTTCAATCCACGACAAGAAAATTTATGCGTGACAAATGGCCAACTCACTTGTTGAGCAGCTTAGTTGCGACTCTCGAGAACCCTAACGTTACAACATACTTCAAGGCGAAGAGATAAGTTTATGTCGCAACATGGATCTTAATGTCATGACCGCAAAATAGTGAAAAGAGCTTGAGGTCCATGACAGTTTTCTAGGTCGCGACGGACTTTTCTGGAGTCCGCGACAAAGGTTTCAACACCGTATCACGAGAAGTTACGTAGCGACATAACAATGAGTGCAGCGATAGCGAACAAGTAAGGCGAACGGAAGAGTCTTGTCGGCGACATGGCGAATTGTGATAGAAAATATTGTGACACGAGAAGTCGTATGCGCAACATCGCCAACATTTTGCAGCGAAGTCAAATTAGGTGGCAACAAGCCTGCAGCCGCGGCGAGACTTTTATGACATGAAAACTTGGGTCATGACACCAACTTGAAGAAGTTGCACTAAAACTGTGTTGCGACATGATCATTGATGTTGCAACATAGCGACGGAGGAATGTTTACGAGTATTATGTGACAGTCATCATCTTGAAGAAGAAGGTGTCATAACAAAAATACGTTGTTCTTGATTGAAGCGAGAAGAAGCCTGAGATCTTCAAGTCGCGACCGACGTGCATATCTCAACAAAAAGGGCGCAAAACTACGTCGCGACCATGACTTTTGGAGTCGCGACGAGAGGCGAATACGAGCGTGATAATTTTTGAGGATTCACATAATATGAATTTTGAGACCCAGGCTTTTAGGGCTATAAATAGAAGCATTGCGGAAAGCAATGCAGTCGGTCGACATCGAGTGAACTAGAGTACTACGGGAGCTAAGGACTCTTTTGTATTATATTTTTCTTTTCTTTTATTTTTCTTATTTTCTTTCTTTGTAGATTAGATTTAGCGTGTTTTTGCTTAATTTGTTCTTGGATAAAACGATGAAATTGTTCATAATTTTTGAAGTTGAATTTAATTCTAAATTCATTTATGATTACTTTTTGAATTCAATGAACTCGATTAAAAACTAGAACTCATTTCTTGATTGATTGTAGTTATAATGGAATTTTCTGATCGGTATTTCGGTGTCACGTCAGTTTTCGAGAACCATGGCTTACGCTGGAAATATCTGATGTTAGTTATGGTCTTTTCTACACAATAAGAAGAAAATTTCTTGAGTTGAGGCTTTTGAATTTATTTGGATGGTGATGTTGTGAAATTATTTGTTCCTAATCTTAGTAGCTAATACCCATGGAAGGACTATTGTCTCACTACGATTTCGGAGGCTACGGTGACAAAAGAGATGGAGATTCTGAGGAGCATATATTAGTTATAGGTATTCTGACTAGTATTGAAGTAATAGACTCTGAAAGGTTATGAATAAATCCTCGATTTACTGTGGTTTAAGAAAATTGGTGATATGATTTAATCAATTAGAATCTCTCCATAGTTTGGAGGGAATGATATTTGATCTCGTGTTGGTAAAGATCAATCAGGAAAAGGAAGAAACTCACCAGATCTTGGGGATGGAACATCATTCATTTTGTAGAAATCTAGCAATTGCCTTGTCTTGGGAAGCAAGAAATTTGTAGTCATAAAAAATGGGTATGAAATATTGGAAAAGAAAAATACCCAGATCTTATAGAGAAATTCTAATTACAAGTAATTTATTAGAATCATGATTCAGAAATGAACATGAATCTACACTCGAGTAAAAGTATGGTTGGAGGAATCGAAACTATACTACGCACCTGTGACAAATTCGATTCATTTCGGGAGAAAATAGAATTAGATTATGATGCGCGAGGAATTATTAATTTCACATTATTGAAATACAATATCTACTAACAATAATATGGTTTAAATCAGTTTATATTTAGGATTAAATTTTCCTTTATTTTAAATGGCAGGATTCATTATTAAAATTCTTATTAGGTTACTAAATTTTCTCCTAAAATGGGCGTTCAAATAGTGTAACACAGTAGTTGGAGCTAGTTGAAGTTTAAATTCTTTTCAATCTTTATTGAGGCGATATTTGGACTTATAGGTCCCACTTGTGTATACGACTTGTGCACTTGTAGTTTTAAGACCCAAATTAAATCTTTAATTAGTTGGTGATAAATTGTCTTCTTATGAGCATCCTGAGGGTTATATTTGGTTTTAACAAGTTTTTAGTATTTGTTGCCGAGTTTTTAGTCGGTATAGTTTACAATCCTTGGGTGTGGTATATAAATTTGCCTCTCTATCAGTTAGGAGTCTTATCAAGTTTTTCTTGTTGTTGTCGAGGATTAATTTATGGTCTTCTAGTAATGGTTTTCATAAATTTGAATATATGACTTATGGTCTTAACAAGTTTTGACCTTGGGTTATCGGGATTAGAAATAGTCATTTTGGTAGTAATTATTAAGTAAATTTGTATATATCATTTGGTCTTAACAAGTTTTTATAGCGTAGTTGAGAGAGATTAGAAATAGTCCTTTGGTAGTAATTAATAAATGAGAATTTGTATATATCATTTGGTCTTAACAAATTTTTGGTGTCTTTGTCGAGGACTTTAGTTTAGTCCTTGTGCTTGTTCTAAAATTGGTCGATAAGTTTTAGTCGTTGTCGAGAATCGAAGGAATTTAAAAATCAATATTCGATGAGAAATCTTAATTTAGTTTTTCTTTGTGTTACAAAAATTTGAAAATCGGCAAAAACAATTTTTAACGTGTTTGTGAATAAACTCTCTGATCTTTTTGGAAGCTTGTAGATATATCATTTTGTTACCACCCAGGCTACATTTGATCTCGGTGTGTTTCATTTTCAAGAAGGTATTCAATGCCTGAGGAATCAAGCGACACTACCTCTAGATACAGAAATAGAAAGAACCCTGAAAATTTTGAGAAAAGCTACCAGTGCTGAAGATAAAAGTATAACTAATCAAATAGAAAGATTGCAAACTATTACAGAAGAAGAAGAAGCAGAGAGACCATAGAGGCCTAACACAATGGAGGAATTTTGGAGGCCCATCATCCACCTAGAGTGCTCTGTGGCCGAGACAACCTGACAGCAATTTTGAGTTGAAGCCGACTTTGATTGCGATGGTTTATGACACAGGTTCAGCCACCATTCGAAGATCCAAAATGAGCACCTAGGGAGATTTATGAGGATGGCAAACACTTTGGCTTGAATGGAGAAAGACAAGATCAGGTAAGAGCTTCAACTCTTCCCATTTTCATTGTAGAGAGGCATTAAGCGACCACATGGTTTGACTCACTGCTAGTGGGATCAGTGAATACTTGGGAAGAATTGGTAGAGGCATTTATGATCAGATTTTTCCCTTCAACTCTCACTGTTGAGAGAAGAGGAGAAATCATCGTGTTCAAGCAAGGGGAGGATAAAGTCTCCCTTTGCATGGGAGGTTTAAAGATTGTTGAAGGAGTTACTTGATGCATGGAAAAGATCGGCTTGACTTAGATGGACATTTTGCCATGCGGACACGAGGGTACTGGTGATGCATCTGTTGTGGAGGTTTTAAAGAAGAAGTGCGAGGAAGAGCCAAGACAAGTTATAGAAGACCTTGAAAAATGCAGCTACAAGACTCCATTTGAATCTTGAGGAGACGACAACGAGGGATGAGGGGAAATGGTTTATTTAGTTGGATAGAGACTAACCATGAAAATAACAGTCTGATTATGAGCAATGAGTATGATGAGGAGGATACTGCGCACATGAAGTTGGAGCACTGAGAGAAGGAAGGAGAAATGGTGCTGAAGGGTATGAGGAAGAAGAGCCCTACCAAGTTGTGGAAACAAAGTATATGAATGAGCAGAGAAGTTGCCACTTCAAGCCTAACCCTAACTTGAACTCACTACACTCCAGCATTGAGGAACCATGAGAGCTTTTCGTATGGTGGGGGAGCATAACAGGGGCCTAGACATGGACAAAACTACCATTAGGTTTATACTCCAGCACAGGTTCTACGTAGCAACAACAAACGGCAAGCAATGGCGGCCCAGCCGCTGACAACGGCTGACAACAACGACTAGGAATGATGAGGAGAGTATCAAGGGAAGAGAAAATACTTGAACCTTTAGAAGATGTCGGTCTTTGCGATTCATGACGAGAAGCAAAGGATCCTAAATGCATGAGAAAAATTTTCCCGAACGAGAATTTCAAGCTAACACAAGCGTGTTTCAAACAAATATCTATGCTACATTGAGAAACTTGGAGACTCAGTAGAGGCGTGGCCTTATCATTGCAAAGCGGTAGTCATATTTCCAGTAATGCGAGATAAATCTAAAGATCTCACAACAGAGAAATGCAATGAGAAGCGAGTGATGAATTGCAAAAGCAAAAATGTAGGATAAAGCATGCATGGAGATTGAATTAATGAAGAGCCAATATATAGAGCAAGCAAAGATGCGAAGAGAAGACAAATTACGACAAATGTCACGGCTAGGGACAACTAGAATTAAACGGCTTTGGGAAGCGACCCGAGAAGGAATTTTCATTTTTTAATTAGTTTATTAATTAAATTTTAAGTATTTGATGTTTTAGTTTAATCTTTTAGTAGTTTTATTTGTTGTTGTTGCGTTTTAGGAAAATGAAGCAAAATTGAGGATAAGAACCATTTTGAGAAACAAATTATTTGAAAATATTCGAGAAAATGACTACAAGAGAGTAATTCCAATTCCTAAACCTGTCTTTAAGGATGATGCATATCTAAATGTTTGGGAATGTTATGTTGTAAATAAAGCTTATGTGAATATACGATAAAAAGCGATTGAATTAAGAATTTAGATGAGTGTTAATGCGAAGTAAAGATTTTTTATTGTTTAAAAAGCAGTTTTCACATGTAGGTTCAACTGAGTATGAGTGTATATAGGTTGTTTTAAATGTTTTATGAGAAAACATGAGAAAGATGTAATTCGAAAACTTAGTTAAGAAATTATGCAACATGCTTTTACGTGTCGCGACACGGTTGGGTCGAAGCAAGTGAAAAAAGAAAATTATGTCATGACCTTAAAGTGTATGTCGCGACATAAATTCAAACCACGAAAGAAATGTTACGGCTTATACTTTCTTGTGTCGCGACATTTGGCAAGCTCTGTCTACAAATAATGTTGAAACTACATTCTGCGACAGAGACTTTACTTGTATGTCACGATAGAGACTTAATAACTACAGGACCCGAGGTAGTATTTGATGCGACATTTAATGTAGCCTGATGAATCAATTAGCTTATAAATTAAAATTTTTTTGAAACCTGAATAATACACCTTTCTCATAAACTCTCACCATCTTAGCTTCTTTTCTCGAGTCTCTCATCCCCTGCTCTAAAACCACAAAGTTCGACTCACAACATTACCATATACAGTCCTACCACCTTACGATTCCAAACCTCACGAGAGTCATGGAAGAGTACAGTGGAGAATCAATCGAACAGGTTTTGAAGCAACAACTAAGCGGAGTTAAGAAAGGATAGACGAAGAATCATCGATCGACGATGGACGAGCAAGAAAAAGAAAAATGGGAGTAGATGAAGCCAGAGCAAGGAACTTAATTTCAAAAAAGGCAGCAACTTTGATGGAAGGAAGTTTGAAGAATAGAGGCTTCATTGCTGAAGATAATGTTCAAACATTATCTCTCCTTTTCTTTGAGTGCGGAAAGGAGAGAATGGCGGAGTTCTTTGGTGAGCCGCATGAGGAATTTGGTTGTGCTTCAGCAATTCGAAATAATTCTATGCAAACATAGTGGAAAAGGAAGAAAAAAAAAGTATGTCGAGGAGGCCCGATGGGTAGAGTTAGCAGAAAAAGATTATGGTGTTGATGAATGTGAAAAAGGATGGTTCAAAGTTCAAAAATGATTAAAGGAACTAGAACCTTTAGAAAATAGTAGACCTACTCACGACCTGTGGGGAAAAGGTAAATGGAGAGGGACAAAGATAAATCCTTTTAGATCATTGCGAGAGGAACCCTGCAGAAGAAGCTTGGTATGGTTCTACTTTATCGATTATGTCCTAAGGCCATCTAAGCATCTGAGATACGGTTGGAAGAGGAAGCGATCCTCCTACGCATTGCTAAAGGGATTACCAGGAATAAATGTAGGAAAAATGATTGAAAATTCTATCTTGGGCTACTTTGAAAGCAAATGGGGGATGATTCCATACCCAGCAACAATAACCAACCTCTACATTCAAGGGGAGTTAAGGAAGAATGGGGGATGGAAACACCACTAGAGAGCCTCCTTTTGACTTGCGGTATAGCAAAGGACTAAAGAGACTAGATGGAAGGGTAAGGAAAAATAAACAGGAAGAAGGAAAAGGAGCGAGAGGTTGCATTTAGAATAATGGGAGGCGAATTCAAATGCAGCAGAAATCACGAGAAGTCCCAAACATTCTTGAAGTGCGTACCGGAAGTGAAACCAGACTCATTGAAACAATTTGAAAGTTAAGGCAAGTACAATCAATCAAAATTGATAAAATTGTTGTTGTCCATGCGGCAGGAGATGAAGGAGAAAGATGATTAGTTAAAGACATAGCTCATTAAGGGATGAGTATTTCTTTGAAGAGCTCGAGAAGAGGACCATATTTAGAGAATTACGTGAAGAAAGGGATGAAGAGTGGAGAGTAAAAATAGAAAAGGAACATAGAGTGGAGAAGCAGTCTTGAGAGATAGAGATAATGCTTACTAAGGCAGAAGCATGGACTCGAGATAGCAATTTCCACGAGCAGTGCAGGACAACTATGAAAATTTTTTTTGCGTGATGAGCTTTGAGATGTGTGCATGATAAGACACTCTTGGAATCTGGCGACGGCGAGAACTTACGAGCAATGCGAGATCCTAAACAGGAGAATATGAAGACGATTTCCGATGAAGAAAATACCTCTGCCTTAAATCAGAATCTCGGCTAGCCTATCTTATAGTCCCTAAGTTATCCTGGACCCACCTTTACCTTATACAGTGATTCAATTGGAGCGGGCACTTCTACACCTTGTCGCAACAAAAGATAAAGCTCTTAGAACATCGGGGGGAAAAAGGAACTTGCAGTGGGGAGGTAGAAGAATATCTAGGATGGAAGTAGCGAGGAGAATTTGAAATAAAAATAGACATACACTACCTTCTCCAATTCCCAATACTCTTTGTACTCAAAGCCATTCCTTTGAATAAATAAAAAATTTTAGCAAAATTTTGTGTTCATTTGTGTTTTTGTTTGATTGGTGTGTTTTAAGTTAATTTCTTTACTTCATGATTGCCATTTACATTTTTTTAAATAAAGAAGAAAACATTTCTTTGGATCTAATTGTTTATTAACTCTGACATGTTTGGATTGAAATGAATTGATTTGATTGTTGGTGTGTTGTATTGTTTTGAGCTGAATGCATGATCAAATGAACCCTTTTACTTGATTAGAACAACAGCTTAACAAACCTCGCAGCAAATAAACCTTTGCGATTGAAATTGTGGTAGGCCTCGATGAATTGGAAAAGGAAGTTGCATGTGTAAGCTAGAATGAGTTTAAGGTTCGGATACAGGAAGATGTATTAAATAGACAACCTGAAATAAGACTTTTGAAACTATTGTATAAGCATGATAAGTTCGGTGAAAGTCTGAAGAAACAATGCACATAATTGTTCCTTACAATTGAAGGATTAGGGACATCTTAAGGTTAATCACAATCCAGCAGACTAAGGTCTAGAACTTGTTAGATTATTAGTCGAGCGAAATCCTGAGCGATACCCTTGCAACAGTGATATAGGCCATCCTTGGAAGTTTGAGCCTTTCAAGCCTACCCTCATAATATGCATAAGCATATACTCTAATTCCATATTTGAGCCAAATTGTCTAGTTTCTTCATTTAAACAACAATTAGAAGCCTCGAGCCCTTCGCTGTCTAATCCTACTGATGAACCATATTTGAGTTTCGGACGGGAACTTCAAATGTGAAAAGGACAAGTTTGGGAATGTTATGTTGATTTGAAAGAAACAAATGAAGGATGGAAAGAAAAGACTAAATAAAGAAATGGAAAGAATGCGAGGAAAGTCCAAATTGTAAATTGTCAAATGGGATTAAGTTTTGTGCTTGTGTGGCCTCTTAAACAATTAAGTTCTTAGGGGTGTTTCAGCACCTAGTACCCTAATGCCAATTGGTATGGGATGCAGCAAGGATTCTCACAGTGGTAGAAATCCTAAGAAAGGCAAGACATTGCACTAATCACAAAAAATTTTGACAAGTAAAAGAAAAGCGGGGACTTCTCTACAAGATCTGGCGAGAATATTAGGTATGTTACATGAAGACAGTTTGGGGGAATATATTTTTCGGACATTAGTAGAAAGAAAATGATGAAGGATAGAGGCAAAGATACACACTTGAAGAGTGAATGCGGGTAGATTACAGCCTAAATTCTCCATATCTACCCAATTACCCCGAGCGAGCTACCTGAGCCTAAAAAGCCTAATTGATCTTGAAGATTGGTACTTGCCTACATTAGTGGAGACTATGAAAAAAGCATATGGAACTTTGAGAGCTAAAAGAATTGCAGTCAACGTGTAGAGTCCTAGAGATTGGGTAATCCACGCTGGGAAGGGGAAAACATCACACACAGAGATCAAGAATAATTGGCTGAATTGTTTACATTTCATAATTCATTAGTTTGTTTGTGACATTAATTGAAAATTTTTCTTAAGTCTAAACTAAAAACTAAATTTGAAATTAAGCTGCAACTAACTAGTTTCTATTCAAGTTGCAGATAAAAAAAATTGCAGTGCAAAACTGAAAAATGTCCTTAAAAACAAAGCTAAATTGTTTGAAGGCAAACAAAATCTTCTTTTCTTTGCTTGGGGATAAGCAAAACTATATGTTTGGGGGAATTTGATGAAGTGCTTAAACTACGTATATTTTTTAATCAATTTTACGCCTTATATTTAGTATTTTGGCGTTTTAATGCCAAATTATGGAATATTTACAAACTTTGTGTTTTGCAGGAGTTAATTCAAAAAGGAAAGATTTCAATGAGAAAGAAGAAAAAGTAACAATTACGTCTTTGTCGCGATAGAGTTCGGTGTGTCGTGGCTTGTCCTAGAAATGGCTAGAGAAGCGTGTTACAACAATATTTTACGTGCTTAACATAAGATCTAAAATGGCGGATGAATATGTATGACAAAAAGACAACATGTAGCGACAGGAAATGTGAAGAAGTTAGCTGAGACAAAGATCAGTCATGTTGCGACATAATGAAATATCAGAAGGCGGAATCTATGTCGTGACAGAATCTACTTTGTCGCAACACTGACTCTTGCAACATAGAGGAGCTGGTTGGGAACGGAAGAAAACCTTGAAGAAGAAGTTCAATCGCTGAGAAGGGTATATCCTGACAAATGGCTCACTTGTTGAATTTAACTTTGATCGCGACAAATAAGCCCAGCTGCGGCCTTACTTTAAGTGAGAGATAAGTCTATGTCAGCGACATTGATCTTAATCTTTCTGAAATATGCGTGAAAAGAGAGAAGCGAGGCCGTGACAAGGTTTGACCTGTCTGAAGAGGATTCTGTCGCTTTGACATAACAAACTGAGTCGCGACAAAGCGAGTAATTTGTTCTGAGAAGGAGTCTTGTCTCGTGTGACGGCAAATAATGATAACTTAGAATTCGTAATCGTAACATCAGAGCAAAGAACTGTGAAGTCAAGCTCAGTATGACCTCTGTCATTGTGAGACTTTTTGGTCATGGCAATCACCGAATGTCTGAGACGGTGTTCTATGACATAGCTTTTGAAGAGAATCTTGTCTATGAACATGAAAAGCTTAGTGTGACACTGACTGCGAAGTTGCGGCGGCGTGTTGCGACATGATTGTGATGTTCAACATGGTGTTGAGGGTGCACAAAATATTTTGGCGACAAAGAAAACTGCATCCGCGGCGGTTATCATGCGAAAGAAGAAGGCGCCATGACAAAAATACGTATCATGGCGGAAAGCGAAGGAGCGCGAAGATCTTACAGTCCGCGTGAGATGACTACATACACGCAGCAAAGACACAAAACTTTGTGGCGACACAACTACAGGTCGCGGCGGAGAGAAAGAAGGCAAATCTGAGCCATGGTACGGGATTCACCGCCAGCGCCTCAGTTTCAGGACATTTGAACTTTTAGGAGCTGCATAAATGAAGCGATTGAGGCGATGCGGTCCGGTCGACGCTCCGGATGAACAGTACACAGGGGCGAGACTCTTTTGTATTATATTTTTCTTTTCTTTTATTTTTCTTATTTTTCTTTTCTTTGTAGATTAGATTTAACATAGGCACAGCAATTTGTTCTTTGGATAAGAAAGCTTGATGAAATTGTTCATAATTTTGAAGTTGAATTTAATTCTAAACCATTTTATAGTTACTTTGAATTCAATGAACTCAGACAAAGCGGAACTCATTTCTTGATTGATTGTAGTTATAATGGAATTTCTGATCGGTATTTCGAGTGTATCTTTGTAATCCGAGTTTCGAACAAGCCTACCTTTAGGAAAGATGCGATGTTAGTTATGGTCTTTTCTACACAATGAGAAAAATTTCTGAGTTGGGGTTTGAATTTCATTTGGATGGTGATGTTGTGAAATTAATTGTTCACAATGCCCCAGTAATAACCACATGGAAGGTATTGTCTCACTGCGTTCCGGGAGGCCTACGGGTGACAAAGAGATGGAGATTCTGAGGCATATATTAGTTACTTGGGGGTATTCTAGACTAATATTGAAGAATTAATGAACTCTGAAAGGTTACTTAGATAAATCCTCAATTGACTCTTAGTTTGAAAATTGAGTGATATATCAGTTAAAAATCAGTAGAGATCTCTCCTTGGTTTAGAGGAATGATTTTGATCTCGTGTTAGCTGAGATCTAATCAAGGAAAGGGAAAACTCTTTCAGATCTTAAGGATGAGACATCATTCATTTTGTAGAAATCTAGCAATTGCCTTGTCTTGGTAAGTAAGAAATTTGTAGTCATAAAATGGGTGAAATGTTGGAAAGAAAAATACGAATCTTATAGAGAAAATTCTGATACAAGTAGTGATTAAGAATCATGATTAAAGAAATGAACATTAGTCTCTACTTAGTGAAAAGTATAGTTAGAGAAATTCAAACTATACTACCTTGCTATATTGACAAATTCGAATTCTGACTCGAGAGAAAATAGGGTAGATTATGATGCAGGAATTGATAATTTCACAGTAGTGAAATCCTAGTGTCTACTTCCAGCAATAATATGGTTCAGTCCAATTTATATTTAGGATTTAAATTTTTCCTTTTATTTGAAATATAGGATTCACATTATTAAATTCTTGTGGGTTACTAAATTTAATCTAAAATGGATGTTCAAATAATTGTAGAACGAGTAATTGGGGTAGTTGAAGTTTAAAATTCTTTTTGTCGCCAGTGGGAATGATATCTTGACTTATAGGTCCACTTTATTACTTGTACGACCTGTGTACATACAGTTTTTATGACCAAATTAAATCTTTAATTGAGTTCAATGAAAAAAAATTCTTCTTCTTATGAGTATACAAGTTATATTTGGTTTTAACAAGTTTTTGGCGCCGTTGCCAGGGATTTTAGTTAGTCTAGTTTATAATCCTTGGGTAGTAGTGCCATAAATTTGTATATATATCAGTTAGGGTCTTATCATGTTTTTGGTGCTGTTGCCGGGGATTAATTTATAGTCTTCTAGTAATTGTTTCATAAATTTGAATATGCACAACTTATGGTCTTAACAAGTTTTTGGCGTCTTTACCTAGGATTAGGAAATAGTCCTTTGGTAGTAGTGTCGTAAACTTGTATATATCATTTAGTCTTAACAACCAGCTATTATTGCCAGCCAGTCAGATGACAAAAAATGAAGCCATAAGGTTCATGAAAAAGACAAAAAGTGATGATGAAGGCTGAATAACTCTTTGAAAGAAAATGTAATCGCAGCTTCCAAGTGGCCTGACAAGACATGTCTACCACTATAAATGTAAATAATAAAGTGATCTGACAATGGATGTCTATCACTATAATTGTAATAACATATGGAAAAAAGAAACAATGACAACAAGGATGAAGTTGAAGTTGCAGTTGAACCAAATTCAAAGCAATTGGAAAAACATGAAGAAGAATACAAAAGACAAGGAATCAAAGAGGACACTTGTGTTCACAAATGACAGTTGGAAAAGACAAAAAAGAAAGAGTTGCATGTCTCAACAAAAGCAAAATGACAGAAGATAAGAAAGACAACTGTATGGCCAAAAGCAAAAGAAGAATGACATGTTTCTCAAAGATAAGAGAGATCCAAAAAACGGTAGAAAACTCCTCTATAAAATTGAAATGTTTCTCAGTTGAAGAATCATCGAAGAAACACATAAAATGAAACTTTTGTGTCAATATACGGTGAGTGTCTTTGATATTGGGTGTCCTAGTTTCTTCTAACCTGCATACTATAAATCATCCATAATTCTCTAGGAATTCATTTACTATATATCTAATAAAAGTATCTACACCTTCAAATATGCTACTTTTAAAGGCATAGTAGTGTAATTTGTAATACATTGAAAATAGAGTGATAATCCTTACCATTTTCTAACACATCACATTGTGTTCTATCGTTATTTGGGTTTGAAGTATTATCCCAATTTTTTCCTTGTGTCATAAAATATAATGTCATTGCTTGAGACCATTTATTTAACACTGTTTTAATATCTTTTTGACGGTTTATATCTAGGTATACACCTGTAATTCCTAATTGTTCAATTTTTTTTGTCTTGGTTCGTATTTAGGTATTATGTATTGTTTTTTATACTTTCAATGTATTTAGGTGTTCTTCTATTTTTGAATTATATATCCTATGGGATTTACATCTTTGCATTATTTTTAATTCATTCTTTGTATTTAGCTCAGTATCTCTTCTGTTTCCTTTCACTTATTTGACTCATTCGTCTATAGTTTTTTCTTCTACTATCTATTTTCCTTAACTTCGTTTTTCATTTTTCTTTTCCTAATTCTAAGTATTGTTCTAATAACCCGATATGTTGTTAAGCGGTTTTTGAAACTGAGCTTTTTATTTCATAAAAACACTCTCTTATCTTCACAGTATAAGCTTTTCTAAAAACTTAGAACTCCAAGATATAGATAAAGATACAAAAAGATGGATATGGGTTTTCTTTCTGATGATCCTCTAACTGAGAAACATTCTCAATTTATAGAGCTTTCTCACGTTTTGGATTCCCTCTTGTGTGATGCCACATTCAAGGTGTTGACCCGGCGTCGACCCTCGGAAAACTTGTAGATATCGGGTAACCCCATATCACACTATTTGGCTCCCCTTTACCAGAACCCATAATTTAACAAAAATCGGACAGAATCTCCTTTGTACAGGGAGCTTTACCCAAAAATACAACCTGTACAACAGATAATAGGATGGTCCATCCGAGGCCAAATATCATATCATGACCTCTCGGGTCCATCTACGAGTAAAAATGACTACATAGGGTCCATTTATGCATACCCAAAAGCGTAATACACTAAGGCTTAATACCATAGTCCTTAAGATTTTAATTCACAGTACTTGCTCTTTACCGCAGCTTATATATCAACGATTTGTTTTCTATGTATTTTACAAAAGTAAGAACTAAAGCCCTGACCTCGGCTCTTCCTGATGGCGGCCCTTGGTAGCGTGTCTCCTGCACACTCCTGTACTTGAAGGGGTCCACGATGGGGTGGCTGATGCTAGTGAGTCAAACTCTATAGAGTTATTCCCGACACAAATGCACATGCAATGATCAGCATCACAAAAAAAAAAAAAAAAAAAAAAACACATTCCAATCAAGATTATGCAAACCTAGAACAAAATTCTACATGCAATGAATGAGATGAGACTCACCATGTCCTGTGCAGTCCTCACCCACTCCGTCAAGCAGAGTCGACCAGGCTCACATCCTGCAATCTTAGAAACCTATGTGTGATAAAATCCATCATTCATGGATTACATCATTGATCATTTACAAAACAATTTCATTTTTTTCGTATGAAAAAAGCTTTTGGGCGTTCACCTCGATGATCATTTTGTTTTCAAAATCCATGTGTCTTTTATGGGTGGCGAATTATCGGAGGTCCCGGCTGTGAGGCTTATGAGCAACTTCGCACTTTACGGGCTTTCGCGATGGATCATATGTGTAACCAAAAGATAACAGGCTTTCACGAACACATAATTTCGACATTTTCAAACCGTCGCGACTTCAATTTAGACATTGTCGATTTTACGGGCAGCGCAATCAACACGAACATAGTGTTAATTCCTGACCATGCAAGCGGAGTGGAACAACGTGGACGTCGATCCAGTGCGTGTCCACCGCCCATTCACGAATGATAGTAATATGACCATGCACACACGTTTCATGCATGTCCCCATGCATATGAAATGCAATTATGCTCTCATTCATGCTTATGCCCATTGTCCACATATATCTATAGATGCTATATTGTGATTTCATTAAGTCTGCATTACACTCATGCATCACTTTGGACAATTATATCGAATTAACATAAAATTTCGATTAAATACACATAGACAATTATATCAATTAACATAAAATTTGCGATTAAATCACACAAATCATGTCCATACTCCTTTACACTTATATACTCTCACGCCATTACATTTAGGACACGCATATTAGCGTCAAATTAGTACAACCAAGGTCATTGAGAACTCATGATGACCAAGCCTCATCCTCGAACCCATTTGGCATAAGATTCCTACAAAACATTGAAAAAACAATAATAGACCACGGGATAGTTCACAGACAAATTCAAAAAACTAGCCCCCTAACGATTTAATCTGGACCTGAACCATTAGATAGCCTATGTTTGTGCTTGGAGTCAGCCGGACCATACGTGAGCTATAGAGTTGAGTTACAGGTGATTCGAAATCCTAAAATCAATTTCTTAGATAGAGCTAAAATTTCCTTGAAGGATACTAGTCTAAATTCTTACTTTTTCTCAACCAAAAATCGGTTTCAAAATCTGGATGGAGTAGATTGCTAGCAGGATAACTTTGTGGTAGTCAGGAAAATGGATATAGAATTGGGTTATATAGGTCCGATTTAGGTGATTAATATAACATCAGGATTACTCCAAATAGGGCTACAATTTCATGAAGGATACTAATTGAGTTCACTCTTTGCTAACAAAAATCTATCCCCAAAACTGGACATCATATAGAGTCAAAACAAGGCACTATTCACATAACCTATTATTTTGCCAAACAGCCCCTTAGGGCATTGAAACTCAACCAAACAGCCCTTATAATGGAAAATAAACCAAATTAGAAAGAATCCTTACCTCTTGGAGCGAAGGCAAAGCTTTTGAAAGTCTTGAAGACCCAAAACCCACGATCTTCGGAACTCTTCGCTTGAATCTTCGACGAAATCATTTGTTTCCGGTAACCACGCGTAGATGGACTTTAGCTCTTGGCCCGACTAAAATCGAGCAACCGAGCTTCGTAGATCGTAGAGAGAAGTTGAGATTCTCTTTCTACTCTTTTTTTCTCTACGGTTTCTCTTTCCCCGGTAGAAAATATTTTATTTTTTGCCCTCAAAAATCTGATTTTAACCTTTTTTCTAACTTAATTCTTAAGTTTGGAGACATGGCCCACATCGCGCCATACGTCCATTACTCATTCGGGTCCGTTTCTGTCCCGAAACAATTTATTTCGTCCCGGTTCAAGTTTAATTTATTTTAAATGAACTTAATTTATTTTCCTCTTTCAAGATTTTTCTCAAAAAATCCCATTTTTAGATGCATCAGACAATGAAGCGACACGAAAATCGCATTGAAAATCAAATGTCTCATAATTTAATGAAATTCATCGTAATAGTATGAAACCAGGAAAATGATTTTCTTAATAAAAGGATAAAGCGATAAGTGCAGGAATAGAATAGGTTGAAAACGGAAATTTTCTAGATCTCGGATGATCTGTGAAACTCTGTTTGAATTCATCTGGCGAGGAAATCTTGTTACCAGATGTAGATTTAGTCAGTGCAGAGTGATAGGATTTTCAGAGATTTTTGAGGTCGATGGAAGTGTTGAGTGACTCAGGAGACAAAGATTGTTTCTGAAAATCACCAAAAATTAGGAAATGACTTGGGGTTAAGTTCATGGGATATAATTTGAACTTGAGCTGTGGCCGAAATAAAATGGCAAATTGGCGGGTTGAAGCTGGTGGAGCGGGTGGCGCGGCGTGGAGCCCATCAAACAAACTAAGTTGTAATGAGAAATAGGAATTAGAGACGAAAGAGCTAGTTTTCATGGTTCATGCGAGAGAGAGAAGAGGGAAGAGGGAGAGCTGAAGCTTCCTTCCCCAAGATCTGAGTTAGTGGGTTTTTTGTCGTGCAAAATAAAAAGTTCTTACCCGCATTGATGAGAGGTAGCGTGGGTACACGAAAATAGGGATTTACCGTCGATGTTCCAGAGGAGATTTCGGAGATTGAGGCTATTAATTTTAGGCTTCCTACCCATGTATCGTATTAGCAGAGGTAAGGGATTCTTCCTACCTTGGCTTACTTTCCACTTTTAGGCTGAGAAAAAAGGGTTTTTTTTGTTGAAAGGCCTGTTTAGTGAAGAAAAACTGCATTTTTCGGGTTTTGGACGATGTTTCGCCTAGGCTAACCTCAGTCCACTTAGGCGAAGGTGAAAATTTTTTACGGAAAGTGGTGCTACTCTGGCGTAGGAAGGTCGCTATGTGTGAGTCGCCTAAGCTTAGGCGGTATGCCTAGGCGAACCGGGGACAGACGGGGGACTTTACGGTCACTTTGGAAACTGAGGGTGTTGCTCGCTGGCGGCCTTCGCCCTAGGCGGAGCGGTATGCGGGTGTGCTTACGATGGTTTGAGGCATATGTTTTTAGCCTATCTCGGGTCGGTCTCGTGGCCTAGTTTGTGATTGTTGCAGCTTGCTTCAGGGGCCATGGTGTAACTGTTTGAGTGTGTCATTGCATGTTTGAATGTTGTGTATTGTGCTCACAACATATTGACATGTGATGGTGTTGTGTCTGATGGCCATTCGTAGCTTGCTTGTGTGTGTGTCATTGCTTGATCCTTAGAATGACATATTGAATGTAAATGTTGATATATGCTTACATGATATATTGACACATGAATGAATGATGTCTCAGTCATATGCGAGATGATGTGATTGTCCATGGCATCATTGGAGTGTAGTGTGGATGGGTTGTCCATGTAGCATTCATTATCGTGTGGCGTGATATAACTTATGCGACATCTTGCATTGCATATGCACGGGGACATCGCATTAAATGGGTGTGAGTGCATTGTTGGTAAAATCAACATTGTATTTGGTGTTTGATTGGTGGGCTCGGTAAATGGGGCAACGTCCAACAGAGTCACACAGTTGAATAAAATGGTAAAGAAAATATGTGTCGGGTATTAGCAAGAAGGGATAGATCCTCCCTCGGGTGAAAAGCCCGCCAAGTATGGTCAGACATAATCCGCGGTGAAAGGCAGTAAAAGTGTCTAGGTTTGTGGGCTGTTTGTGCGTGCAATCGCTACCCACATAAAGGCTCATGGATTTTGAAAATAAAATTATCATTGTGATGTATCATCCAAAAAACTTTTGGTTTATAAACAAATGAAATTTGTTTTGAAAATGATCATTGGATGTCATCGGTGGCCAGTTTATCACATAGGCTTAGGCATTGTGTGAAGTCGGTGAGGACTCGGGCGCATGAATGCGTAGTGAGTCATCTCATTTCATGACATGGCATGTAGAGTTCCATATGCAATTGGCATGTTTACATTTGGAATGGTTGTAAGGTTGAGTGAACATTGCATGTGCACTTAGGTGGGGAGTAGCCTTTGTAGAAGACATTCCTTACTAGGTGTGGCTCACCCTTTATGGGACAACCGTTATAGGTATAAGGTCGACATCGGTGGATGACGTTTAGACGAGGCCGTGATTGTGAAGAAGGTCGACATGTGGCCTTGGTGAATCTTTTTGTAAAAGTACTTTGGACAAACTAGTCCTAGCTTATAATTTTGTATAAAAGAATTGTAATTAAATTCTTTTGGACTATTACTAATATAGTTGGGTATGTAATTATGATAAGAGGGTCATGATTGGACTCTTAAGGACTGTATCTTGGTGCATTGTCCTCATATTTTCAATTTCAAATGAACGAATGGGTCCCACGATGAAGGGCGTATGCGATGATTTCAGAGTAACTTGGTGCCCTCAGTGAGTGGTCGTCCCGATTGCAGAGACTTAGGTGCGTAAGATGACTGGGTGAAATTAAGTGGGTTGACGGCTAATCCAACGGGACCTAAATTGGGGCATCACGACAGTATGGAGCATGGGTATGCGAATACTGGGGCTTGATGGATATGGAGTCACGGATCATTAGATTCATTGAGTTACGGTGTCCGCCGGTTTGTGCATGAGACATAGGTATGAATTACCTAGGGATCGATGGGCATGTGTTTAGACCATCGCATTCATTATTATTCACATTTCTTGTTTTGTGCCCTAAGCGTGCTACATGATTTGGTGTTATGCGATGTGTGAATTATATTGCATGGTAGAAAATGTATATAGGTAAAGAGGAACACTAGGGTTAGAAACCTGACTTTAGGGTTCGAGCGAGAATGAATGTGATAGTTTGGGATGTTTGGGTTTATTAATGTAGCATGCATTACTAGTTAAAGACAAGAAAAGGAATCGACTTACTATTTGACTTGTGTAGATGGCAAGTCGAGGGAGAGGAAGTAGAGGCTGTGGACGGGGAAAAAACCAACCACCACCGACCTTTGATCAACAAGCCTTCATGGAGGCTATTAGTGCTGCGACTGCTACCATTGCGTAGGCGAGCGTTGTGGCTACCACCATTGCACAAATGTTAAGACCTTTTTATATATAAACACAAATTAATAACACTATTACGAAAGGACTATTAGCTAATCCCCGGCAATGGCGCCAAAAACTTGTTAAGACCATATTATATATATATACAAATATACGTATGCAGGCTTAAGTATTGTCACTCAGAACTATTCAATCCTCATTGATGGCGCAAAACTGTTAAGACCTTTTATATATATACCACAAATTAACACTATTACCAAAGACTATTAGCTAATCCCAACAGCAGCCTTGAAACTTGTTAAGCCAGTATATATATATATATATATATATATATATATATATATATATATATATATATATATATATATATATATATATATATATATATATATATATACAAATATACATGTATGCCAAACTTACGAATGCTTGTCCTTTATCTAGAACTATTTAGTCCTAGATACTTGGCGCAAAAACTTTTAGCCAAATGCTTGTGTAAGATCGAATTGATTTTCTCATTTTGTTAAATTTGAGTTGGTCTTGATTACTACAAGGGCATAGATGGAGTACAAGTAATAAAAGTGGATATTTGAAGCTCAATATAGGCTCCCATGAGGAATGATGATAAATCAAAGACCTTGACTACTAAAGGGTATTACTATTTGAAATCTACTGTTATGATGATGAGATGACTAAAAAGAATTTTAGTCCTAGATTCAATTCCTTAATATACATGAAAATAATTTTTAATAAAAGTAGGTTTGGGAATTCACTGAGTGAGACAAAACGGGATATAGATCAATGAGTAATAATCAATTTTTGCATCGATGGAGTTCATATCTCAACCATAAATTGAAGCGAGTTTGTCAAATATGCATGGTAGTATAGTTTTAGTTTCTCCGCAACCACATACTTTTCACTAATTAAAGGTTCATATTCATTTATGAGACATGATTCCTAATGCATTACTTACTTGATTGTAACCCTCTTTATAAGATTTAAGTATTTTCCTTTTTAGTACTTCATACGAGATCTTAGGATTATGGAGAATTCTTACCCATGGAACGAGGATGTGCAAGCCTTCTCCAATTTGATTGACACCTCATCCTTCATTTCTGAAGAAAATTTCCATCTCCTTGATTAGATCTTTGCTAATACGGGATCATAATCAATTCAGCAGAAAGAGAAGAGACCTTTAATTGATTATGATACTTCATTCTGACTATCCTCAGTGCAGTAAGTTGGTGATCTATTTGAGTAACCCATCAGAGTTCATTAGTTCCTTAGTATTAGTCTACCATACCCATAAAGAATAACTTTATACTCTCAGGATTCTCCATCTTTGTGTCACTCAGAGGGCCTCTTGGAGTGGGAGTGAGATCTGAGGGACCTTGCTTGTGTACCGATTACTAGTGCGGGAATAAATAATTCAAAACAATATAAATAAAATAAATGGGATACAAGTGGGTTCTTCACACGATAACAACAAAAATGGAACTTATCAGTGATATTCAGCTCAAAGTAGACCATATATCAGATAGTGATGCAATCTGAAATCAGACTAGAGTCAAATGAACTCTATTACTTTTCATCCTCCATTTAAATGGGAACGGTAATAGAAAAGATGATTTATAAATAAATTCAACTCGAAGTTTGCATGATTCAATACCCAAATCCATAAATCTAAAAGAATACCAACTAAAATCTACATTGAAACTCTAATGAAACTAACTCTACTAAAAGGCAAATAAAAGAAAAATAAACGAAAAAATAAAATATACAAGAGTCTTCTTCTGACGTCTTGGAGTTTGCGAGGAAGCTGCATACAGTGCCACTAGATACGTGTTATAGAGACTTGCAATGTTGGGCATACTTCGTGAGTGCTTGGCTTGTGGATCCCCAAATTCTAGCCCAAATTAGTCGATAATAAGACATAGGATTGTCCTGACGAGTTTTCGATCTTTATTCTTGGCCTCTGTCATAGCATGTAGTCTTTTATTGTGACATGTTCTCTGAGCTCTTTCTTGGATTCTGTCATGACAGACTTTGATAATTTCACGACATAATTTTGGTGCAGCATTCTTGTTCTTGTCGCAACATGGTTGTTATTATTGGCGACACAAACTGTTGCAACCGACTTCTCATGTCATACATGCGGAGTGTGCGACATAATTTTCCTTATCCACGACAGACATTTTCCTTTTAAACACAGTCAACTGTCGAGCCGGGATTTCTTTGAGTCCTTAGTAATTCCGTGAGAGCAAAATCCTTGGTCGTGATGAACTCATTCTCCCGATTCTTGTTGCTTCATGAGCTATTTATCACGACATAGAAATCTTTGTTGCGACATGCTTGACTTGGCTAATCTTAGTTCTCTTTCTATTTATGTCATGACTAATTTTTGATACGTGCGTAGGAATTCTATCATTCCATATCTTTTATTATTGTGACAGAAAATTTCTTTGTCGCGACAGATATTCTGTCTTCATTTCTTTACTATGTCGTAACATGAGTTTCTTTGTCGCCATTACTTTTTTGTCACTCTTCAACTCTTTGTCGCGACATCAATAATCTTTGTCACAACAGAGATTTTGTTGCTCTTAGTTGTGAATTCTGAATGTTATGTCACGACAGAAATTCCTCCTTGAGCTGGCTTGGTTTTGAAAACTTTGTCGCAACATAAAAAAAAACATTTGTCTTAGTTGACTTGTGTAGTATTCTTAGCATTTTCTGTCACGAAAAAATTGTCTTTTGTCGCGACAGAGTTCATCTGTTAGTCTTCGACATGTTGCCTGAAATATTATGAGTGGCCGACTCCTTTTCTCTACGCCTTGAACATTGTCTATGAGTTAAGGACTATCGCGATAGTCTTCTTTTCATTATTCTTTAGCAATGTCGCGACATAGAACTCTTTGTCGCAACAAAGATTCTATTTTTGCTTGAAGTTTATCCTGGACTTTGTTGTGACATATAGTTGCTAGCTACGACATAGTTCTTTTAGCCTGCTTGGAATTGTGTCACGACATACAAAAACTATGTTGCGACGAAACTGCTGCAGTTTCATTTTTAGAAGCTTCTTTTAACTTGTTTTCTCTCATTTTTCAATTAACACCTGCAAAACAAAATTTTGGTGAATGTTCCATAATTTGGCATATAAATAGAGCTGAAATTGTTAAAAACATGCTAGAAAAATGGATTTAAAATAGATAAGTTTAAGACTCATCAACAGGCTAGTGCAAATGTGGGCCAGGGAGGGGCTAGAGGTAACCTCCCAAGTTTAAGGCACATCATCCTGACCTTGAGGATGAGGGTAACTAATAGGCCCGTCATTGGTTCGGAACAGAGTTGGCAAGATTTTGGAGGCTATGGAGAGTACCTTCGATGCCACGAGAAGAAGGCTAGCTACATTCCAACTAGAGGGTGAATCCTAAGTATGGTGAGATTGGGTTAAAGCCTCGAGGAACTTAGAGGCAATGACTTGGGAAGAATTCCTTGAGCTCTTCATGGGCAAATATTTCCAAGCATTTGCACGACATGCAAAAGCTAAGGAGTTCCTAGAGTTGAAACAAGGAACAATGACGGTGCTCGAATATGTGGCTAAGTTCACTAAATTGGCATGTTTCATGGATGATTATGTGGCCAGGGACATGGCCAAAGTGAGGAAATTTGAGGATGGTTTGAACATCCATCCAGCAGTCTACGGGACTCCTCCTACAAGATATTGGACTCGATGATTAGGATAAACCTATGGCCATGTAGGGAAGGATTTACGCACGTGAGCATCCGTGATGTGGGTGCTAGTGTTAAGAGGTGGGAGAGTCAACTCTCTTCCTCTAGCTCGGGAAAGAAGTAGAGGACTTCTACTCCGCGAGGGTTTTAGAGACAGGGCCGCGACTTCCAGGGCTAAGGGCAGGATCAGTCATCCCAAGATGGGATGCACTTCAAGGCTCCTACCAAATAGTGGCAAAGTGTGTTTCCAAAGGTCACTCAGTCCGACACTTTAGATGGATCGCTTTCCCTCGTGAGTAAGTGTGGATCCTGTGGTTATGGGACACCGCCTTAGTCATCGTAGGATGGTGCATGATCGCTAGCTTGTTCATCCCACCAACACGGGCCGTGGAACTGACATATTAGTCCCAAGGTGCTGTACAAGCACTTACTATTTCGCAGACGGGCCACATGGGCTGTGGCATGGTCGAGTAGTCGAGGTCGAGGATTGTGGCTCACAAAAATGAAATCAGGGACCCAAGGGCGTGCCACGCCCATTACACTTCATACCGAGCCAGATCACGGCCATCCAGGTACATTTCTACTCTTTCGCTACGGGCAAGAGTGTTCGACATGGTGCATCTCATTCTTTCGTTGCTACATCATGTGTGAAGGATTGGGCTTAAAGGTTGAAACCTTGGAAAAGTCGTTGTATATGAGTTCTCCCTTAGAGACTAGGGTGAGGGTTGATCAGATATGATAAAATTGCAAGCTAGAGATCTCAGGACTTACTAAATGTGGACTCCAGGGTTAGCGGGACATGCTCTGAGTTTGATGTCATCCTCGGGATGGACCGTTGATGGCACATCAGTTGTCATTAATCGCGATCATAGGAGAAGTTACTTACCTACAACACTAGATGGTACTTGTGTTAGCCACGCTTCAGGGGATAAGCATGACGCTTACCCTGCCGTACGACTCTAATCGCACGGGCAAATGATGGTACAGCTCACCAAGCCTTACCCTAGAAGACGATGTGAGACGGGGTTTGGATCTACCTTGGGTGATTTGTGAGTACGGGGATGTCTTTCCGGATGAACTACTGGGATTACCTCCATATAGGGATGTAGACTTCGTTATTGCACTACACCCTGGTACATCGCCTATTTCTATGACTTCGCATAGAACGGGGCCTACCGAGTCAGCAGGAGCTCAAGGTCCACCAGGTGGAATTATCGATGAGGTTTCATTAGACCGGCACTTCACTCGGGGGTGCCCTGTACCGCTTGTCAAGAAGAGGGACAAGACTCTTTTGGTCGTATAGATCACCTAAGCAGCTGAATAGGGCTACTATCAAGAATAGTTCCTTTACTCACTCGATTGATGATTTGTTTGATCACGAGAGAGGCACTGTGTCTACTCTAAGATGTGACTTCCACCGCTACCATGAAGAGAGCAGTGGAGGCGTATATCCCTAAGATCACTGTCGCCAGAACACGATATGGGAATTTTGAATTCATTGTGATGCCCTTCGGACTGACGAATGATCCAGCGGCATTCATGGATCTTATGCATAGGGTGTTCCAACCCTACCTAGATCGGTTTGTTATGGTTTTTGTTGATGACATCTTGATCTACTCTAAGTCTGAGGAGGATCATGAGGATCACTCAGGGTCGCTCTCCGCACTCGAGGAGCATCGCCAGGCTGCCAAATTCGCAGTTTGCCATTAAGGTGATATTTCGGGCCACGTGGTATCTGGGCCGGGTATCCTCGGGACCCGAGAAGGTCGAGGCAACTATAGTCAGAGAGACCTAGCCGCCGAGATACATAGTTTCTTAGGATCGACAAATACATAAAGAGGTTTATCGAGGACTCTCCCTGCTATCTACGCCATGACAAGATTAACCAAAAGGAGGTCAAGTTCAGTGGAATGACTTCAGGTGAGAGGGAATTCTAAGAATTAAAGAGGAGGCTTACTTCAGCTCCTATTCTGATAGTCCCAGAGAGAGGACAGAGATACACAGTATATTGTGATGCCTCCAAGGACAGACTGGGATGTGTTTTGATGTAGTCTAAGAGGGGGGTGGCTTATGGTTCCCAGCAGTTGAAGAACCACAAGCAGAGTTACCCTACACATGACATGGAGTTGGCGGCTATTGTCTTTCCCTTAAAGGCTTGGCACCACTATTTATACGATGAGCAATTCGAGGTGTTTTCATACCACAAGAGTCTGAAGTACATTTTTACACAACGGGACCTCAACATGAGGTGGATGGAGTATCTAAAGGATTATAACTTCACTTTGCATTACCATCCTGGTAAGGCAAACATGGTGGCTGATGCACTTAGTCTAAGAGCCACGGAGTGTTATAAGATAGTTTCCCAGAATGGCAGATGCTCAAGACTAAGGAGAATTCCAACTACAAGATAGTGATGCATCAGGCACGTTAGGGAGTTTAGTGGCTATGCCATCCTTACTAGGAAAAAGTGATCGAAAGAGAGGACATGTAGAGACATTGCTCCATCGTGACCGGTACTAAGCAGTACAAGTGACGGCAATGACCATGCACTCGATGGTAGCCTCTTATGGGGGATGTGTCAGGTTCCCCCGCCGAAGATCTCGAGAGAGGATCTCAAGGAGTTCCACTGATTTTGTTTTATTGTGCATCCAGGTGGCACAAAGATGTATCATGATCTACGTCGCCATTATAACCGGGAGTCGGATTTAAGAAATGACATAGAGACTTCTGCTCGACGATGTCTTACGTGTCAACAGGATTACTCCAGCCACTAGAAGTAGCCGAAAGTGGTTTCGGGGAAGATGTCACTGGATTTTGTGACACACACTCTGCTGACTTGACACACGAGTGCATGACACAAAGGTGGGGTGATAGTGGATCTGGCCACTAAGCTCAAGACACTTTCGGGGTCAGGCGATGACCTTCATTATCAGATAGTCTCTACAGTCAGATATATACGGAGATAGTCCGTACTCATTTTTGGGAGAGTTTCCAACGAGCCATGGGGACACGGTTGATGATGAGTATAGCTTTTCATCCCTAGACGAATGGTCAGTTAGAGAGGACCATCCAAACATTAGAGGACATGCTACGGGCATGTGTCTTGGATCTTAAGGGTAGCTGGGAAGAACATTTGCCCATGGTGGAATTCGCATACAACAATAGTTATCAGAAGAGCATACGGATGGCACCCTATGATGCATTTTATGGGAGGCCATGTCGATCTCCGGTTTGTTGGACAGAGGTGGGAGAGAGAACCATCACGGGTCCGGAGTTGGTTAGAAACACCTCTGAGAAGGTGGAATTGATACGGAAGAGTCTTCTCTTGCCCGCCGTAGCCGACAAAAGAGCTACGCCACAGACTTGCGCACCTTAGAGTTTGAGGTAGGTGATCATGTTCCTCAAGGTGATGCCTAAGAGATGAGTGGTCGCCTGCGCACCTAAAGCTATCGCGAGGTATATCGGGCCCTTCAAGCCGCCCGAGAGGGTGGGCATGGTTGTATACCGCTGACTCACGCTGCTTATCGAAAGGTACGCTGTGATTCCATGTCTCCATGTTCATGAAGCACACCCTGCATCCGACCATGTGGTGGATCGGGAGAGCTTCAGAGGTCGATGCAAATGGAACCTTCGAGGAGGGACCTGTGTGTATCATGGATTGCCGAGATCAAGTTTTTCGAAACAAGACCGTGAGATTGGTGAAGGTGTTATGGCAACGCACCTTGGAATAGAGGAGGGAACATGGGAACGCGAAGACACCATGCGTGCCAACCATCCCTTCTTTTTCAAGGAAGAAGGTATGTTTTAGTCATTGATATTAAAATGACCAAGTGTATATACATGATCAGGTGTGCCAGGTGTAAAATTTGTGGACGAAATTATTTTAAGGGTGAGAATGAAACACAAGAAAAATCAAAAATTTTCTAAAATGGAAAATCCAGAATCACGGAATAAGATAGGATAAAACTCCGAAAATTTTTTAGATTCAGATCATGAAACAAACCCTCATCATTGATTTGTTCAAATCTAGTTACCTGCATCTAATTTTGTCGGTTCGATATAGTTGGATTTTCACGTTTGGGTAGATTGGTGTTTAGTGATTTGGGGTCGAGATTACTTACGAAAAATCTCGGAATTCGAAATGAATCGCTTAATTACGGGATATAATTTGAACTTGAACTGAGACAAAATAAATGGCTTCGGGTCAGAACCGGACCCAAACGAGGGTGGACACGTGGCACGACATGGGCCACACGTCCAACTTAAACTAAGTTGGGACGTAAATAGAATTAATAAGTAAAGAGCCCATTTTCCCCGCTGGGTTCATGGAGAGAGAGAGAGAGAGAAGAGGGAAAGAGGGAGAGCCAAGCCTTCCAAGATTTACTGAGTTCTATGGGCCTGCTGCTGGGCTAAGAATAAAAGTTCATCTCATCGACGAGAGGTACGCGTGGGTACATGAAAATAGGGATTTCGCCGAAGTTCCAAGAGGGGAGATTTTTGGAATTCGAGGTTATCGAGTTTAGGAGTCTTCCTACCCTTCTATCACATGCCTAGAGGTAAGGGATTCTTCCTACCTTGGCTTACTTTCCACTTTTAGGCCGAGAAAAGAAGGTTTTCGCATACCTGTTTGGCGAAGAAAACCGCAGATTGGTTTTGACGTTACTTGCCCAGGCAAACTTCAAAACCGCCTAAAGTAAAGGTGAAAATCTTCACCTAGAAGATCGGTGCTGCTTGGGAGTAGGGAAGGTTCGCCTTAGTTGCAGGTCCGCCTACGTGGTCAACTACGCTTTTTAGCAAACCCAAGGACAAAGCAAAGGATCGTCCACCCAGCGAGGCGTTGCTTGCCTAGTATTTACTCACGAAGTGCAGGCACGCTAAGTTTAGCGCATGCGATGGTTCGAGGCCTGTTTTTTTAGCCTCGTCGTCAGGTCTGCGGGCCCAGCTTTGTTATTGCGCTGCTTCGGGGCCATTGCAGGACCGTTTGAGTGTGTCATCATTGACTAAGAGTGACATGTTTGACTGTAAATGTGTGTGCTTCTAACATGTCGACGCAGGATGACTGTTATGTGCAATGGCCATTACATGGCTTCGCATGTGTGTGTCATTACTTGATCATAGAATGGCATATTGAATGTAAATGTTGATATATGCTTGTATAATATATTGACATGAATGAATGATGTATGGAAATCATATGCAGGTGATGTGATTGTCCATGGCAACCCGTAGGCGGTGCGATCAGGTCGGCCCATGTAGTATTCATTATGCATGCTGTACGATATAACATGCAATGGAATCTTTACATTTCAAAGGCGCACTGCACATCGATTAAATGGGGCGGAGTGCATGGTCAGTAAAATCGATACCGCGTTTGGTGTTTGATCGGGTGGGCTCAATAATGGGACAACGCCCAACAGAAAGGTGACTACGAACAAAATGGTAAAGAAAATATGTGTCTGGGTATTAGCAAAAAGGGATAATCCCTCCCTTAGGTGAAGGCCCCAATTATGGTTCGCATAGTCCCCAGCTGAAAGGCCGTGAAAGTGTCTAGGGTTTATGGAGTCACAGGACAACAAAAATCGCCTACCCACATAAAGGCATATGACTTTGAAAATGTACCATTACATGTATCTTCTAAAAGTTTTTGGTTTATAAACAAATGAAATTTGTTTAAATGACCATCGATGTCATCTAGATTGATCGCTTACTCACATGGGCTCAAGCATCAGGTGAGGGAGTTAAGTAGGGCTCTGGGCGCTTGGTACATATAGTCAGACCATGTGTGATAAATCAAAAGGACATGTAGGATTCCATATAGAATGGACATGTTCTTGCCGACGTGGTTGTAAAGGCTGGAGTGAATATCGTACGCACTCAGCGAGATTAAATTGCAGTGAGACATTCATCGGGCGTACTCACTTTATGGGATAACCCTTACAAGTACAGGGTCGACACTAGTGGACGGCGCTCAGACGAGGTCGTGATTGTGAAGAAGGCCGACATGTGGCCTTAATGAATCTTTTTGAAAAAGTGCTTGGGACAAACTAGTCCTAGCTTATAATTTTGAATAAAAGAATTGTAATTAAACTATTTTGGACTATTGCTAATATAGTTGGGTATGTAATTATGATAAGAGGGCCGTGATCGAACTCTTAAGGACTGTATCTTAGTGCATTATCCTTATATTTTCAATTTAAATATGAATGAATGGGTCCCAGTGAAGGGACGTATCATGGTGATGCCGATTAACTTTGTGTCCACGAGTAATTGTTACCGGTCTGGTATCAAGACTTAGGTGCACAATGACCTAAGGTAGAAATTCCGTAGGTTGATGGTTAGTCAACGGGACCCCCGGAAAATAGGGTGTCACAACTAGATTTCGTGAGACGAATCCAACGGTAAGGTCCGTTTCGTCATCCGAGATCTACATGAGTCAGATCTGAAGTGTACTTCCGGAGCATGGAGACATGGAACACCGCATGAACACCTAATAAACTTAGGGGTAAAGCCAACCGATACGCAATTATACCCACTCTCTCGAGTATCTCGAAGGGCTCGATATGCCTCGGCAATAGCTGTCAGCGTAAGCTCTTCTACTGGCTCTAGACCATGAGAAGACGCTTTCATATCAAGTCCACCTTTTCATAGGTGTCTCTAATCAAATCCAGACCCGTAGAGTGTCTCTCCATCACCTCCATCCAACAAAAATACAATGGCTTCCAACTCCATGTCATATGTGTGTTAACTCTGCTAGTGGTTC
This sequence comes from Tetrastigma voinierianum, assembly GCA_016808115.1. NCBI lineage: Eukaryota > Viridiplantae > Streptophyta > Magnoliopsida > Vitales > Vitaceae > Tetrastigma > Tetrastigma voinierianum. The sequence goes on along the minus strand of JAEQBH010008440.1, from coordinate 36,962 downwards.
TTTAACTGTCGAGAACTGTAAGCCACTACCCTCTTGGACTGCATCAAAACACATCTAAGTCTGTCCTTAAAGGCATCACTATACACTGTGTACCTTCAGCCTCAAGCTCGACCATCGTAATAGGAGCTGAATTAAGCCTCCTCTTCAAATTTTGAATGCCTTCACAATGTGTCATTCCACTAAACTTAACCTCCTTCCGGTCAATCTCGCCATAGGTGCAAATTTAATCGAGAGAAGTTCTCACGAACCTCAGAGTACACTGCCAATCCCAAGAAAGTGTGTATCTCGAAGACTGACTTCGGTCTCTCCCAACTCATAACTGCCTCGACCTTCTCCTGGTCCATGGATACCCTTGAAGCCGATACCACGTGCACTAAGAATCTCACCTTAGTAAGGTAAAATTCACACTTACTAAATTTGGCATACAACTGATGTTCTCTCAAGGTCTGGAGAATAATCCTCAAATGACCCTCATGATTGATTCGTACACTAGCAGGTGGCGATCCCAATCAAAATTTGTTTCCTATGTTTCTCCTAATGTCAGAGTCAAGCTTACCGCAAAGATAGCGGTTCAGTGGCCGAACACGGATGGGTTTTCATCCCACGAATGATTCGTATTTATGTTTGAAAATGGTGACTTTTGTTTGGATTTTTGGATTTGGTTAACAAATAGGAGGCGTTGATTGTTCATCGGATAACTGGAAATGGATTAAATGAAAGCGTGAAATGGTAACCTTGAAGGTCAGTCACTAGCTTGATAAAATAAGCTAGTGTCCTCAAGTTATTTCTAAAATAGTAAGCAAATGACATATAGCCAAGCCAAACCTGATCTTGTTTAGCTATGAAACCTAACCCTAGAACCAATTCCTATTTGAGTTCAATCAACACTAAGCATTCAATGTCCCAGCCGGGCTTTGAAACCCTAGCAAGCATTTAACCTCATTTCAATGGCTCAGAATGACATCAGTAAAGGATATCGCGCATCTACCATTAAGAATGCACCGAACCCTAAAGCACACAGTATTGACCAAAGGAAAGACATTAAATGGCATTAAACCCTAGTTTAAGTTTGAACCATAAATGCAAGACTAGATCATTAAAAGCATGAGGACACCGCAAACCACCAACAACTGGGTAAGCTAGCAACCCTCCTTCATAAGCCAGGCTTAGCTGGCATCCCTTGAGTTGTCATCCTCAAGGGTGTTTGGCGCCGAAATGAGAGAAAGAGGAGAGAGAAGAGGTGGAAATAAACCCTAAAACTAAAGTCGAGGGGAAAGCTTGCATAAAAATGAAAGCTAGGTTACAAAGTCAGGGAGCTTATATAGCCAACCGCAATGTGTGAAATGGCAAAATGCCTAAAATATGATTACAATAGGACAAATGGTAATGCCAATCAAAACGTGGTCGCTGGGAATCAAAACATCAAAAAACACAGGGCAGCCACGCTATGCACTATGGAGGCGAAATCTCGCTATCATAGCGAAACAAGGCATACGAAATTCAAATTTTCGCATATTAGTAATTTTGCTGTTATGTAATTGCTGTTAGCTACTCATTAGCTTAGCTTAAAATTTCACTTATCGCAATTCGCTATGGTTGCGAAATTTTCATCCTTGCGGTAAATTTTCGCAATGCATAACGAAAATTTCCGTGATTCACCATTCCTCTGTCAGGTCTACTTACATCTCATTTTGCCTTCAATTCTTCAATTCAACTTGACATTTCATCGCTCGCTGTGAAATCACTCATGGAATTCTCAAAGATTTAGCACCAACTCGACATCAAACTCGAAATTATCAAGCAGCCCGCAAACCTCGCAAATTACCAAAACAACCGAAACTAATCAAAATTAAGTGGACCCGCATACGTCAATCGTTTAATTCATATGATTAGTGTGCAAAAAGCACTCAAAACCTATCTTAAATAGGATTCAAAATAGCACTTTTTGGGTACTAATCACACCCTCTAACCGACACGTTGCTAGTCCCTTGGCAATGCTAAAACAATAAAGGTATGCATGCTGTGCTTTTACAAAAAGTGTGTATTGTTCAAAAAGTGTATGTACTACTAAGCCTTACCTTTAGCTAAATAATTTGAAATTCGAACTGAAACCGCCATAAGAGAACACATGCCATATAAGAACAAGTTTTAGGGCAACATCGGTTCCAGCGCAACCCACCCCACCAAAATCTAATTGTTCCTAAGGCAACCGGGCCAAGCCAATAAGACGCAGTTATATCCTCCCCCCAACCTAGCTAATGCCGCGGCCTTAAACCGACCAACCCAGCAGACCGCCATACTTACTGATTACATTGTAGGTGCAATGCTAAAAACTCGACAGTCCGTGGTAATCTGGGGTCCACCGATGACTCCTAACCAATTAAGGCTTGCAAGACGCCTTCGCAGGATCAATTGACCACAACTCTACGGTGCTTCATCCCTGACTCGAATGACTTCGAGAATTAAGCACCTACAACCGCTAAACTCACCCATTCACCAAGTAGCGAATAATTAGTTTCAATAGACTCAAACCAATTAAGGCTATAAACACCAGCTTTAAAGGCTTTCTCCACATACCTCTAATCGTGTTCGGGTTTCATGTAAAGTGTCACGACTTACGCCTTTTCTTTCTTTTCTTTGCTTTTCTTTTTCATTTAAGACTACATTACTTTATACAATAATAACACAAACCTAGCGCGGGTCATCAACAGATCTAAGGCCAGCTTTGCCAAGTGGAAAGAGGTATATAGCTTCTCAACCTATTGGTACAATCCAAAATTTGTGAATTAGCTTAAAGGGGATGTACCAGTTGAACAGATCTAAACTCGACGACCAAAACTTAATCATGCATGGAACTGCTCTAGCATCATGGTAAATACAGGCTTCAATTTTTCAACTCCAAGGCAAGAGGGAAACACAAAATGTAGGTAATAAAAGCAATCAAAAAAAAAAAAAAAAGTTACGAAAAACAAAGTTTAGGCATTGCAGGGCATGTATAACCAGTAAAACTAAACTCCAAATGTATGAAAATTACTCTAACTCGAATTTATCATGAATGAAAAGCTAGAGTATGGAACGATAATTCTCAAACATCAGGGCAGAGCGTTTATCCTCGCGGTTAATGCTAATGAAGCCGTTAACACAGCAGTCAAATTCCAAACTTTGGATCAAGTACCAAAAATTTTAAACAAAAAGAATTTTACTCAAACTACTAATGAAATTAGTGGCTCCCGAGACAGTTGCAGAGCCACCCTTAAATGTGTGGACTGTGGAACCCATGAGGTCCATGAGAATTTCCTCCCCGACTTGCCATTTATTACCATGTGGCTTCACCGTCTATCGACTTTGATCACCCTTTTATCATTCGGGGCTGAGTAAGTCCACCGAACCACAAAGTTTCACTGAATCTATGAATAATCCATCCATCGCGACTCTGAGCTCGTCTCAAATGTATGAGCTTGAATCACAGAGGACTTTGCCCTCACGAAATTCTGCCGCTTATCATTCGACACGCATTTTTTTATCTTTCCTGCACCTCGAATTCAAGTAGGCATCATTTCGTATTTCTTCCAACTCGCTGAGAGTCAAGGAATCTTGACTCCTACCTCTACTTAGATCCATGTTCGCCTTCTGATTGCCCACCATGCTTTATATTCGATCTCCACTGAAGGTGACATGCCTACCATGCATCAACCGATAAGTGGACATTCCAAGGATTGTCTTGAAAGTCGCTCAGCCCAATGTGAATCAAGCGCTTGATGACCCGCCTTTTCTCTGCCATTGCCACTCACCTTCATTAGGAATGGTCTTAATCTCCCTATTGGCAAGTTCTACTTGACCACTTGCTCGAGTGATTATATGTACGTCACTGCGTTTCTTACACCATATTTAGCCATGAGGTTTTCAAAAGTCACATAAATGTGAACTTCCATCACTAATAATGGCTACACTCGAACCTAAAAAGATGTTTGCCAAGAATTTAAGCACCACCCGTGGTCATTGGTTTTGGCAGTGGGATCATTTCAACCCACTTAGACACATAGTCCACTCCCACCAATATGTAAGTATGACCATAAGATGAGGAAAGGTCCGCAAAATCGATGCCCCAAACATCGAATATCTCGACCACTCAAAATCGGGTTCAAAGATCATATGATCTGCGAGACAATCTCCGAGCCCTTCGCATCGATCACATCGCATTTGGTATGCTTCTTAAACAAAGAATGCCAGAGAAACCAGACCGGCAGGAAGACCTTTCCATCGGGCCGCTCTTCTCGAAGTTAAAGCCGACCACAAAAATTCGCGGCAAAGGGCTCGACTCCCGTTGTTCTTCCTCTCGTGCACACACTTCTTGGATTATCCGATCGCACAAAGATTTAAAACAAGAAGGGCTCTTCCCAATAATAGGAATGGATCTTCACAAAGAAATATTTCCTATCCTGTTCTTTCCAATCAGATGGGATTTCTCCTGTTACGAGGAAATTGGCAATGTATACTACCAGTGGAGCTTTTTCCCACCGCATTAGTGATTCTTCAGAAATCTACCATTGATGGGTGGGCTATGAGTGTCATGGGCTATCGTTAACCTTGAAAGATGGTCTGCCACAACATTCTCTACCCCTCATGGTTCTTAATTTGCAAGTTAAATTTCAAGCAGAAGAACCCATCTGATAAGTCTCATGGCATTTCGCTTGGTCAAGATATTTCAAAGCGGAATGATCTCAGAAATGATTATATCGCACTCCAACCAAGTATGCTCAAATTTGTCTAATGCGACTACTCGCCAACAATTCCTTCTCTCGCATGGGTATAGTTCCTTTGTGCTTCATTCAAGGTTTCGCTTGCATAGTAGACTGCTACGAGGTTTTCCATCTCTCGCTGGGCATCGCTCCAATAGCAAGATCGCTTGCATCACACATCACTAAAAAGGCAAATCGCCAATTAGGTGCTCAGACTATCAAGTGCAAAGGGTCAAATGGGACTTAAGCTTCAAAGCTCTCCCGCATTCTTTTCCCACACAAATTTGCATCTTTTCTAGAGCATGTAGAGGGGTTTAGCAATCTTCGAGAAGTCTTTATGAATCTTCTATAGAAGCCCGCATGACCAAGGAACGCTCTAAATCGTTTTTACATTTGTCGAGATGGCGCTTTGGAAATAAGTTCAATTTTTGCTTTGTCAACTTATTCCTCAAAGTCAGCCAATGTGCCCCAAAGATAATTCCTCGTAACCATAAATGGCACTTCTCCCGCCGAGAGCACCGTGTTCTTCTCTATGCACCGTCAGATGGCCTCAAGATTAGTCAGACATTCTTCAAAATCACCTCCATATACAGTGATATCATCCATGTATACTTCCATTATGCGCTCCACCACATCGCTAAACATACTAAGCATACATATCCAGTAAGTATTTCGGCGTTGCAAAGACCAAAAGGCATCCTCCTCAGAAGCATACGTACAAATGGACAAGTAAAGGTGGTCTTTCCGATCCGTGCACTTATCCGAAAAGAATTTGAATACCCATCCAAAAAGCAATAGAATGGGTGTCCGCAGACTCTTCAAGAGCCATCGATGAACGGTGAATGTACGATCTTTCTCATACTCATCAGCCTCCTATAATCTATGCACACCCTCCAACCGGTAGTAAGTCGGGTAGACAATTCTTCACCCTTTTCATATTTTACAGTTGTCACTCCTAACTTTCAAGCACCAATTGGCCGGGCTTACCCAAGTGCTATCGAACGTAAATGATACCATTGAGTACTCTTCGACTTCAATGCGACTACTTCAAGGATTCAACCTCTCCGTGGCTGCCTAATGTGCTTAGACTTTTCTTCAAATAAAATGTGATGGGTACAAATTACCGGGTTTATGCCTTTAAACCGAAATTTTCCACCCCAATGCCTCGCTGTTTTTTTGAGGAGGTGCAAAGAGTTATGCTCTGCGGAAGTGGTCAACTAGTGATGAAATCACAAATGGACATTGCCCATTTTCTTCAAGGAATGCATACTTTAACTCAATCGAGGGCTCGAGCTCTAACTGCCGAGGTTCCTTGTCTGCCACCAAATAACAGAGGTAGGATTTCTATTTTTCTCCTCCAGCATTCCCCCGCACTAAGCTCATGCACTGGGAGGTTCTGCTGGCTTCCCAAGGCACCCGCATAACTCTTAGGTTAACACATCTTGCACTTGCTGCTCATTAGCCCGTTTCTTCAAGAATCAGATCAATTATGCAAGACTTTTCACAACGCCCTCCTCGAGTGCATATGCCTTTACTCAAATGGAAGATATCAGTTCTGCTGTCATATCTCCCAAACGTGAGTTGCATAACCCCATTCCGACAATTTATTATGGCATTTAAAGTAGCCAAAAATGGCCTTCCCAATATGATGGGTACATGATTGGCTCCCACTGCAACCGGCTCTGTGTCAAGTACAACAAAATCCACTAGATAGTAGAATCTATCCACTTGTATTAAAACATCCTCATGTCCTCCAGATTTTTAATAGGACCCATCTGGCCAGTGACAAAGGTGATGGAGGTGGGCTCTCGCTTCCTCCCAAACCAAGTTCGCCTGGTATTACGGAATATGGCAAAGGCTCACACTACCCCAAGTCTAACAAAGGCTTTCTCTACACTAATGCCTCCAATATTAATCGAGATTGTTGTGACATCCCGTGTCTTTATATTTTATCGAGTTCAGACTCAATGATAGCACTCACTTGTTCAGTTAAAAAGGCCTTTTTGTTTACATTGAGGCCTCTTTTTACCGTACATAAGTCCTTCAAGAACTTTGCATAGGTGGGGACTTGTTTGATCATGTCAAGGAGAATAAAGCACTTTCATCACCGTGAAAAACCTCCAACATTTCAGCCTTGGTTAACGGAATTTTTCTTTTTCTGATTCGGGAATGGAGGGTACACTAGTCTTCACTCTTCTGCTCTGCTCTTCCTCCGTGGATCGCCATCGTGAGTCGCACTGCCAGAACTGACTGGTCTCATTCTTACCACTTCTCAAAGCTACTTCATCACATTTCATCAATTTACATTGATTATTGGTTGAGCCTATTCATGCACTCCCTTCTGATTTTGCAAAGGTTCGAAAGAGATTTTTCGTAACCCTCAATGGCTGTTGACAACCAAATCTTTCGTAGTGCATACCGCCCATTTTCCCGTTGGAGCCAGCTTCCCACCGCTTTCACTTTTATACCGGGATATTCAACACCTTCGTTTCCACAAACGTGTCATCACTTTTGCTTAAATTGCATTGCTCAAGCCAACGAGAAGGAGGAGGCGGTCATTGCTAGGTTAAAGTATCAAACCACAGGTTCTCGTAGGATATATGCAGGGGTTTGGCTTCATGACAGTTTGGATGATTTCTCCAATTGTGGTTATAGGTGTCACGCATATGGAGATTGGTGGCTTATTTTGACCTAAGACATGGGCATGCTCTTGACAAGGTTCTTAGGATGACTATTTGACTCCGACAATTAAAACAAGATGGTCGGATGCAACTCATTTCCATCGCTTACATTTCGTGGCCGACTTCTCATTTCCGCCCAACCTTCGAGTCAAAGTGGTCATTTTGCTTTCATCTCCGTGTCTCTTAAAGTGCATAAATGTCCCTTCTCGTGGTTCAAGGCCTCGATCTTTCGCCTCGATTCTGCCTATCCCATGCCTGTGAGGTTCTGACACATAGTTCAAAAAAGTCCATGGCCTCATCCTCGGGTGTTTGCTCAAAAGTCACCTCCGCACATGGTTTCTAAAGTCATTTCCATGGTCGAGACATACCATCATAAAAATGATTCACTAGCATCCATGTATCAAAACCATGGTGTAGGCATGCATTGATGGTCTCCCCATGAATCTCTCCCCAACACCGATAAAACTTCTCATCATTATAAAGGCAGGTAGATCCGTTTCTTCAAACTGCTGTCTGTCAGATCAAGAACTTCTTTCAAAATCGCCAGTTCCGCTTCCAATTCCTAATTGTCCTTGGCCTCACGAATTGAGCCAAATTTTTGGCTATCCTTTCAAGACAAGGAAATGCTTTCACTGAAAGCAAATCCATGCTCAAATTCCTTCCTTAAAGTCAGGCATACTTCTTCGACCCCTGATATGAGTATAAGGATTTCATTCTCCATTCCATGGAATGTGAAGAGGCACTAAATAAGGTCTTACTACCATGTCATCAAATGGTATGATGCAGAAGGTGAACCTACCCTAGAGGGTGTATGTATCCCTCATCGACCAGATGCCGTTGATTCATAAAATATTATTGACTTTGTCGTCTCGTGCAGAGACCATTTCACCGTACACCGATTTCACAAATTTTTGCTCAACTGGTGCACTCACTCTTTGCAATCGGTCCGACATCCTTCTATCCCAAGCCGCATAAACACCCGTAGCACAAAATTGGACAATAAGAAAGAACACAAAACAGAAGCTAAATGCAAAGTGTCACAGCATTTACTTAAAACTGATCAGAGAAACAAAATGGGCAGAATCGCTAGAAAACTGGCAGTTCAAACAAATGAAATTCAAAAGGATTGGAAGGTCACCAATACTCTGTAATGGGATTACAAGTACATATCAACTAACATCAGAGTTCGCACCATCCCCGCAAGAACGACGCCATTTTGATTCAGGCTACTGCAGTGATCCTAATCAACAAAATTTGTTTTTATGTTCCTTCTACCGCCGTGAGTCAAGCTACCGCGTAAAGATAGGTGCTCCGCCGAACACGTGGATGGGTTTTCATCCCACAAATGATTCGCATTTATGTTTGAAAATGGTAGACTATGGTTTGATTTTGGATTCGTTAACAACAGTAGAGGTCGATTGTTCAATGATAACTAAAATGGTTTAAATGAAAGTGTGAAATGGTAACCTTGAAGGGTTTGATTCACTAGCTTGATAAATGGGGTTATTAAGGTGTCTCGTTATTTCTCGCATTAGAGAAAATACACATATAGTCAAAGCCAAAACCGGATCTTTTGTTTAGCTATGAAACTTAACCCTAGAGAACCCTCCCTGGCCCCGAGGTCCAATCAAATACTAAGCATTCAATGTCCCGGTCGGTTTGAAACCACTAGCATTTAACCTCATTTCAATGGCTCGTAAATGACATCTAAAGGATATCGATGCATCTACCATTAGAATGCTGAGCCCTTAAAAAAATATGACAAGTATTGGCCAAAGAAAAGAAAAGGCATTAAATGGCATTAAACCTAGTTTGGAAAGTTTAGAACCATAAATGCGATTACTTGTATCATTAAAAGCATGAGGACCTTGAGCCACCAGCCAACCAAGCTTCCTCCTACTTCCAAGGCTTTGGGAAAAACGTAACGCGTCGCTGAGTTGTCATCCTCAAGGGTTATTGTTTGTGACAGAAAATGAAGAAAGAGGGAGAAGAAGAGAACAATAAAACCTAAAAACTAAAGGATTCTGAAGCTTGCATAAAATGAAAATTAGGGTTACAAAAGTTGTAGGTGAGCTTATATAATAGCTGATGCGAAATGGAAAAAATGCCACAAATATGATGATATTACAATAGGGACAAAATGGTAATTAATCAAAACGTGGTCGTTTGGAATCAAAAACATCAAAAACACAGGGCAGCCATTTTCGCTATGCAGGAAATTTCGCTAACATAGCGAAATTTTGCTAAGCTAGCAAAACCACCATTGTTTTAAGCGAAGGAATTGTTGCATAGCTAAAATTTAGCTAGGATTCTTAATTTTAATATAGTTTTCGCGATACCATGATCCTTGGGAATTTTCGCAATGCATAGCGAAAAATTTTGCATTCCACCGTTCCTCAGTGTTGCCTTCACACGTTGCTTCTATCATCTCCATTTATTCAATTCAACTGGACTAAGCTGAGCATTTATTGTTTTTTATTATATTGGGCCTTAGCCTTGGTTGGACACACCACGATCTTGGTTCGGGCATAAAAACCTTGTTGGGACTACACCTTGAAGGTGCTTGGGCTTTAATGAAGTAATTTTCTTTAAAAATTTAAATCAAATTTGACTCAGTTAATTGAGTTATTAAATTAATATTGCTCATTTTTGGTATAAATGGGTCACTGAATAATTTTTCACCTATGTTAAATGTTATGTGATAAATCTATGCTATAAGAGGAAAACGGATAAAATAATTCATTATTTTAAATTTACCTTAGCTACATTATCTCTTCTATTTTTTATTCAAAATTTTGGGAGATTAAGCATAATTTTTATGCGTAATGTTTTATTTTAATATTATTTTTATTTTTTAAAATAGGCTGAAAATTATATCTTGTATTTGAACTTACCTTCACGGGAGCTCTCAGTCGGCTTCTCTCCGCATCTCACCATATAACTAGTTTCACGGGTTTACAGGTTACATGACTTCTCCTTAATTTGCGTTTGAGACAGTCATAGGGCGACCCTTTTTTTTTTTTTTTTTGCATGTAACAATTGAAAACATAGAAGGCTGGTAAATAATTTTGGTCCTACTTGGTTAAGTTGATTGGGATAACTATCAAGAGCTGATAGCTTATTTATCCCAAATCAATTCTTATAAGACAATTGGTAAAGACACTAATCGGTTCTTGAGCTCTTATTAGGACTAAGCATGGGCTAATAAGAAAAAGCTATAAATCATAGCTTTTTTCTGAATAGCTCTGATAAAATTATCCAACTTCATTTTTTATCCTTGTCTCCCCTATTTATATGTGATGTCCCTTTTATCTTTCTCTCCCTATTTATATAGGAAGTTGAGTGAATTCCCTTTATTTTATTTTTTATTTTTAAATCTTATTATATATCATGTAAATTATCTTTTATAATTATAATTTTCATAGACTCAAAGTGCATTAATGATAGATAAATGAAGAGAATTGTGTACTGTTGCATGAAGGAAAGTGTAAGAGGCAAAAAAAAGTTGAAGAAAATAAAATTTGAGGAAAAATAAGAATTTTGGAGGAGTAATGTCCCGATGTTTAAAAACCGGACCGGACCCGGCCCGGGTGTGAGCCAGTTGACTTTGAAGGTTTTAGGTCCGAGTTCGCATTGGGCGGAGTGCCATTTGACCGGTCAAGAACCCGTTGGAACGGCGGTTGGACGGTGGGCCAGCTCGAGCCGAAGACGGTTAATAATGAGCCGAGCGATCCGGCCATTCAGCCGTTAAACATTTTAAGACTCAGCCCATTATACATTTAAATAAAACTCCCAATTAACAGCCCATATATCACGAATTTTGATTAGCCTGCGCTCTTTAAAGACATACATTGTACTTATGAGAATGGCAAAGGTATATAAAGCGCCAATTCTTTATATCGATGTGGGACAAGATTAAGGGTTTTGAAGAATAAAGAAAAATTCCAAGCTTGCAAGAAATTCGAACTGAGTCCTAAAGTTCAATAGGTAGGTTCTTAAACTATTATGCCAGCTTGAGTTTTGTTGAATGTTAGCAACAAATTTATAATATTCATTTCTAAAAATTATTACAATATAAATGTAAATATTATTTTTCATTTTCAATAAATTTTATGTTTTCCTGAATTTAAAATACTAAATTATGTTCTAAAAGAAATTTTAAAATTTTACTTTCAATAAAGATTTAAATTTTCAATAAATTCTCCTTTATAGTATTTGAAATTCTTTTCAATGAAAGATTAAAATATTGATACGACTATATAAAAATAAAACTAAACTTAACATTATAAATATTAAATTATATATATTTAAAAATAATTTTATATTTTAAAAAAACAAAATTATATATTTATGGCGTCATCGATTGACCATGCAGTCCGGCGCCGGTCAGCCAGTGAACGTGAACGGTAACTTTTCGAGTCCGATCGCGGTTCGGTTTAAAACATTAGTAATAATGATTTTAAGAGTTTTCATCTCCTCGTTGAGAGGTTGTCCCTTCTCCTCATTCAAAGAGGGTTATCCCTCACTTGGTGAAAGTTGGATTTCTACATGTTATCCCGGCTGGTTGGGCCGTTATAATGGAAACACGTATTGCTCAGCTTTCGTTGCATGAAGAGGAGGAAGAGGAATTGGCCATTGTGAAGTGTCGAGGACAACGCCAAAGTTGGAACTGAGTCTGGTAGGGCAGTTCCTCGCACTGATAAAACGATCAACTACACAGAAACTTATTGGCGAGAAGTGCAGAGACCTGGCATGGGCATCTTATAAAAGCCAAACCTGGACTATTCCTGTTCAGAAGTTCTTCACAAGTAGATCTGTGGGTCCTGACACGGAGCCGTGGTCGTTCGATGGGCATCTTCTACTACTCCACCACCTTCAGCCAGGCGAAAGATCGCCAGTGTCTCCCCCTCCACCACCCCGTTTTGATTGCATGTTTTATGAAACTTACCACTGAGGTTTATGGCACAGGGAGTGGTGAATAGGTGGAGTAACTATATATTGGCTTGGGTTTTTGGAGTACGATGAGTAACAATGTTGGCCCTATGGAGATTGTACATGAGGATACAGGTACTTGTGGACGTCAGGTGGCGCTGAAGAAAGGAAGAAAATCCCGATGGAAAATGGAAATTGGACTATGTCTCTTTAAATATGAGAGGCTAAAGGACCCTCAGCCTGCTTGTGTAGGCTGCTCGGTCGCGGAATACCAATGCAGCTTGAAGTTGTTCCAGTAGGAGGAGACACCTAGAGAGGCTTGGATGTGGCTCCGAGCCCGGAAGCGAAGGGAGGCGACTCCGGCGGCGAGAAAGGGGTTGCATGAGGGAAAAAATGAGGATAAGGTCAATCCAGGCCTGAAACAGAAAGTTGTTTCACAAGGGGGGAGCAAGTCCGAGGACTCTCAGGAGCCCTTCGCAAGGGATAAGATCAAATTAGATGGGATCGAAATCAGATTCGCAGAATCTGGTCCCTTTCCATTGAAATCCCTCTGCCCACGCTACTAGAGTACTATGGACCCTTACTCGGGTGTGGGCCAGGGGATGGGTGACGATGGGCTGCATTTGAGGACCCTAGAGGAAGGGAGGATGTGGGCTTGGTGCTAGATGCGGGTAGTCATAGAGAAGGGCTATGTGATGCCCCAACCCAACACCTTGTGTTAGAAAAGTATATAAATTTGAAAACTATAAACCTATTAACTTATATAATTCAGCAATTATCTTGAAAATATAAACTTACAAAAATATTTCATATACACACACTAGTGGTATTTAAGTGTCCTATACATATATTCTGTCTCATTTACTTGTACATTTAAGGTTTACACTATCTAAAATCTAACATTATACAAAAATCGATTCAAACTACATGTGATGAACTCTACAGTTTGTGTTGGCATGTGTATGTGGAGATATGTGGCATCATCTTAGCTCAAGCGGATAAAGCATTATTGATTTTATAATAATAGATTCTTAAATAACCAGATGGTGATTCTCAGATGATGTGTGCTTCATAACACTTCATTCTGTGCATCATTCTTATATTATATTATAATTAATTACATATTACATTCACATCATTTCCATGTTTCCGTCATTTATAACATTAAAATTTAAATACAAATGTATGTGTGTTTGCATATTACGGTGGATACGAAATAACTATATGTGAGTGCTTATCATTTATCTGAACCTTTGATATAAAGCATCTTGTATTGTATGACCCAAACGGGGCCACTTTGTCTGTAAACTGTATGCTACAACATTGTTATCCCTATAGGCATACATATCTATCCAACTACCCGGTCATAAGCAGATAATCAGTTTTATTATGTTTTCTTAATAATCTTTTAGGTATCAGAAAAAGATATCTCATATACATGAATTGTGCGATATCATGTATACTTATAGAGATATTCATTATCAAATAATCTCATATAAATATATAGTATCTTACTTTGCACTTTTCATATAACAAAATTATCACGTGTATTCTCTTTAGCTTTCATAACACATGTTATCATGATCAACTTACTACCAATGCATTTATTTCATATAATAATACATTGATATAGCCTTTATGCAATTTCAGTTTCCATAACCAGTGCACTTTGGGCAATTGAGGCAACTCCCAAAAGCTCCATTTTAGACTACAATTTTGACCACATGGCAGGTTGTTAGAAAAAGTGATCTTCTAACTCAATATACCTCTATGTCTTAAGTTTCTTATGGTTTAAAAATCAAGTCATTTGGACTTTTAATTTGGGAGACATGGTCTAAACATTCATTTGCTCTTGGACGGTTTCGAAACAGAATCTAGGGTGTGTCCTATATTTGTTACATATGAATGATAAATACATAACTTGATCATAATTTCTTCATGAAGTTGTTCTCCCATATGTCTAGTTAATTACATAAATTTAGTCACCTCATTTGGACCGAGTATAACTCAAGTTATGATTAAACAAGCGGATTATACGAGTTTAGGAATTTGTTTTGAGAGCAGTTCGAAATTAAAATTGTTCCCTTACTTTGTCGAATTTTCTAGGTCCAATGGGGTCCAAATTTGGATACCATTTCTCAGTTATTATCTGAATTACGGCAGTTTGCAATTTGAATCACTCGGGTGGATAGTGAAACTCAACATGGCTTAAAATACCAAAACTGTTCAGAAACAGCGTATCGAAATTGACGAAAACGAGCCTCACTTTGGCCAATTTTATAAGTCAATGGGGTCAAATTTGGAATACAACTATTTCGGAAGAGATTTGTTTTCTGAAGTCTAGTTCTTAAAAATTTGAATCACTCAATTTGGATAAGTGGCGCAACTTATGAGTTCTAATACCAAGCCCCATTACGAAACCAAATCTTCATAGAAGCTGAACGAATTGGCCAGCGGAGCCTGCTTTATTGAATTTTAGGTCCAATAGGGTCCAAAGTTGGATACACTTATTTTAAGGATATTTGTTCTCCTAGAAGTCTAGTTGACCCAGATTTTTTTAATCACTGAATTTGGATGAGTGATGGCTAAGTTATGGCCAAACAAAAACATGAGTTTTAAAAAAAAGGGACAACATCTCCCCTAAAACCCAACATTTTCTCTGTACAAAATTTTCCTCCATTGAGGACTACAACCAAACCAAACACAATTCCATCAATATCCATACCTTAAAGGCTTCTCCAAAAAATTATATACCAAAGTTCCAAAGACATATTTTCCATACACAAATTCTAAACATATAATCCATACTCATATTCCATAGTCCTATTCCATACCTTAAATTCTTGAACTTCTCTTCTTCATTCTTCCTTCTTCTTCTTCCTCTCTTCTTCTCTTCTTCTTCTTCCACCATAATTGCCCTAAACTTTCTAAGTCAAATGGGAATTCTAAGACCATGTTTGGTCTTATCCATTTTTGCTAATTTTTTACTTTGTAGTCCTTCATTTCCTTTTATTCTCAAATCAACTTTATCTAATTTCTAACTTAAGCATATAGTCTTTCATCTTATGACCTTTAAGTCCTAGATTAGTAAATTACTAATTTACCACTTGACTGATTAATTAGAGTTTTGCTTATTTTATTTTTAGCATTGTTTTATTCCCAAAAAATATAAATTTACTTTTATTATACCCTAAATATGTTATAAAACTGTCATGATATAATTTTAGGTATTACAACTCTCCCCCCTTAAAAGAATTTCGTCCACGAAATTATTACTTGGAGTGAAGAGTTGAGGATACTATCCCCTCATTATCGATTCACGGTTCCCCGAAGGATTTGCTTCACTCCGCTCTTGTTGATGTTTCAGCACATTTGCGGAGGGACTTATGTTTCACAAGTGCTTTGCTTCACGATCGGGCGCAGCTTTTGGCTCTTCATCAAGTGAAGTCTGATTGCACTTGTATGTATTCGTAATATGTGAGATTCATCATAGCGATTGTTGGAAACATAGGCACATGGAACACGTCAGCCGCAACGGCTAACTGGAGGAGTGCCAGCCGTCCACTTGTGGGTTCGATTCTCTCCAAAACCTCGTATGGGCGCGATGAACCTAGGACTCGACTTCCCTTTCTTCCCAAATCCGCACCTTCCTCCGTGGAGATACCTTTGGAACACGTTATCACCCTTCATATTCAATGTCCTTCCTTTTAAATGCGCATATGACTTTTTGTCGATCCTTTGTTAGCCCAACCTTTCTTAGAATAACTGAACTTTGCCTTTATATCTTTTACTATGTCTAGACCAATCACTTTATTCTCATTCAATTTTGTACAACACACATGAGTTCTACATCTTCGGCCATACAAAGCTTCATAAAGTGTCATACCAATGCTTGATTGATAACTATTGTTATAGGAAAATTCTATCAATGAAATATACATATCCCAACTTCAATTCCAGCCACATCCCGAAGCATATCTTCAAGCACTTGAATCAACCTCTCAGATTGTCCATCTGTCTGTGGGTGGAATGTTGTACTGAAATTAAGCCGAGTTCCCAAGGCTAACTGTAATTCCTTCTAAAACCTTGCTCTGTAAATTACGGATCTCTATCTAACATGATAGCCAACGGCACACCATGCAATCGCACAATCTCATCCACATATAGCTCCGCTAGTCGATCCATAGAATAGTCAATCTTGATTGGTATAAAATGGGCCGACTTTGTGAGCTTATCAACTATCACCCATACAGAATCATGCTTCCTTTGCGTAAGAGAAGACCATACACAAAATCCATAGCAATATTGTCCCACTTCCATTGTATGGGCAGGAATGGGATTTATGACAGGATGGTACTTGATGTTCGACTTTTACTTATGGCGACCGTCAAACATTTGGACACATACTGTCACATCCCTTTTCATTCCTCCACCAGTATCTTGTTTCAAATCTTGGCATCTTGTACCTCGAGGGATGCAGCAGTGGCCTCTGTATGAGCTTCATATAGCCCGCTTTTTCTTGATCATTATGACTGGCACCTCAATCCTATTATGGAAATATGGCTTAATCTTCTTCTTGAAGATAAATCTTATCACCATCTCTAACGATTGTACATTTTCCATCTCCATCATTTGCACTCCTGGCAAATCTATAATCCATTTTCTTTTAAAGCGAGAACATGTTTTTAATTGAGCTAATATAGCTCCATCATATACTATTCTCATTCATATGTTGCCATTCTTTCATTTTTCCATTGCCTTTCTACTTAAGGCATCTGCTACCATATTAGCTTTTAGGTGGTAGTGCCATCTATTATCTGGAGTTCCTCAATCTTTAACAACTCAGCCTCATGTTGTCTGAATAAAGCTCTTAGCGTTAGCAAATATTTAAGGACTTTTTCCCTTGATGTATCATAAATTATTGTTTTCACCATATAAGTAGTGTCTCCATATCTTCAAACAAATACTACATGACGATTCCAAATCAATAAATATAAGATAATTACTATGTGGCTTCACAAATTTAATGCGGATACATGGCCTACAACACCATCTTTATATTCAACACTGGCTAGACTAATTTCTTACGACATCTTCTCTGAGTATACCTCCTTTCACCTGGTGTTGAATTTGAAAAATTCTCTTGATCTTTAAGATTTATTTCTGGCATTTCAGCCTATTTGCTGAAACTATCTTGACGTTTTGTAAGTCAGCTCGAGCTTTACTCCTTTCTAGTAATTTGAAATTGGAGTAAAAGCTGCATGACCAGGAGAATCCGCTACAAATCTTATAATAACTCACCATTGAGACCACGGCTTCTCTTGTTATTTTTGAGAGTGGGTTTCCGGTCACTTGCAGCTTTCTAGTCTTAGAAGGGTTCAACTGTATAAGCTCAACAAACATAATATGGCCTAAAGGAATGAAACTTCATTGGCCAATCACCATTTTCAAACAGCATACAACTTCTTCTCCCTCCTCAGGGTTTGTGAACCTATTTGCAAATGTTGCTCATGAGTCGCATCATCCTCAGATGTGCCGCGATCACGCCTGGCACTTTCGTAGCGCGCGCTTATCGTATTCTCATACGCTTCCTTGTACCTTCTTTATCTTTCTGTTTTACCATCACTTTGCTGCCCGTATATCAATAGAATGAAGACAAACGATCTAAATGGGTCGAAACACCTATTCATCAAATCCATGAATCTTCTTGGTGCATTGGTCGCTAAATGGCATTCGCGAACTCCATAATGGCCCGTATCGAGGTTCTGGTGATTATCCTTCGGCTTTGGCATCTTTAAATCTGTTGAATGACACGCCAATTAGGGTGTTTGTCTTTGAGAAACACCGCTCGCTGATGATCGAGTCTTTCAATTTCGACAATGGGTATTTGTTTTCAACGTCACCTTATTGATTTGCGATAATCAATGCACATCAGTAAGTGCCATCTTTCTTTTCCTGGAATAAACGATTACCCTGGGTGGCTCACTAATTCGGATAAATCCTTTATCCATAGCTCTTCTCCAGTGACTCTTTAGCTCTTTTCTTTCGGTTGAGGCATCATATAGTGCATAGAAATATACCTATTTACAGGGGCGTGGCGTGATTATTCTCTGGTAGATCAGATCACTTTATAACAGATTGGAATGCCCGGTAACTCTTAGGAATACATCGGGAGAAAGAGAATCTTTTTATTGAATATTTTTCAGTCTGTTTGACCTCTTTTAAGTCGAAACTGCCAAACCAAAAATTTCGCGTATTTTCTCGACGTGTGGGGCTTGCATAGCTTAAATCACATTGGACATTGGGCTAACGATACAGGTAATACTATCTACTTGGCCCAGTGAACATCAAAGCTTTGTCTTTTTAATCACAATCAATTATAGCTAAGTGTTTAGACAACTAATAGTCATTCCACGAAATCTGATCAATTAAATGGTGAGCAGTCAAATCATGAGAAAATTCCTATCATGAATAATTATAGGGCAATTCTTATACACTCTATTCATTGACATTGTACCACTAAGGGCCCGGTTACATGCATATCATGTGTTTGCCTCCTTGTTGTCTATCTTGCTCAGAACATACTCGAAATGCATACCTCAGATAAATGAATCTGAGTGCAATAATGTATTTCAATAATATCATAGAAGAAATTAATAAACCAATTATGATTAATCATGATTACAGGAGCCCTTATAGCACCATGCTGGGTGTATTTGAGCATGGACTGAATCTTGTCTCACGACAAATTGCTATTCTTGTCTCTAATATTTAGCTCTGGCCCCTGGGCCTCTACCTCTATCTCTGAGTCAGTGTTTGGGTTGCAAATTCTGATCTCGGACTTATCCCTGTACCAGGACATTATCATACAAAATGTTGATACTGCATCTAAATCACCTCCTCAGCAATCTATGACTCCAAATGTCGTTGATGTGTGAGGGCACTACGGAAAGTTTCTCTTGGTCAGTTGAAGCACCTCTGGTGCTTCAGGTACCTCATGTTTTCATATCTTTTTCCCTTGTGGCGGAACTATGTCTTGACTCAATTTATAGGACTCGTCTTTGAAGGAAACCTAGAAAACAAAGCACTAAGTCTCTCTCTCACTTTGCCTCAGTTTCATGTCTATCATTTCTATATTCTATTTCTTCTGTCTACTCTCATTGCCTGGGGTGGCTGATGAAATTCCTTGTTGAATGTGTTGTCATAAAGCGCCATATATTTTTATGGACTCATTTAGTCCATTCTCCAAGCGCCTACCGAAATGCCTCGGTGAGGACGGTCAGTCGTGCCTAAGATGGCTGAATTCTTTCTCATATTCATCTACTGATAAGTTTCTTTGCTTCAGATTCAGGAACTACTTCCATGGTGTCTACTTTGTATCGGAGACATATTTGGCCCTAAACTCTTGGACAAAAAAATCCCATGGTAGCGGGATCACAAAGCCTCAGTTCCTCGAAACTAGCTTCCACCAATCATAAGCCTTTTGCCGCAATGAAGCGCATGGTCACTCTTTGGGTGGGAGGCATCTGCCTCCTCCCACTGTTGCTGTAGCCACCTGGCTAAATCGGCTTTATCGAGACTCTTCCATGTTTGACCCTTGGAATTCCTTAGCCCCCATGTCTTCTTATCATGTACATTGGGGCTTTAGAGTACAATCAATCTCCAATGCCGGAGCCATGTCTGTGAGAAATCCTCGGCAAGGCTTCATTTGGCTCATCTGGGGCATGACTCTCTGTTTCGATAGATTGAAAGGATTCGAAGTTGAAGTGACATACAGTCTCTCAGGTTAACACTCTCAAGCTTGCTTCTTCATGGGAATTCGAGAGGGGTGATCATATACAGGCTTGAAGGACATCACCTTCAGGCCAACATTTACCCTAACATGCTTTCTGTCATGTGCTCATTCCGAGGCCTTTAAACCTTGGCTCTTTGGAAACATCCTAAACTGAGCTTTGATACCACCCAAAACTATGGCTTTAACCGGCACCACATGTTTAGGAAGAGGGTGTCTGTAGTGAAACTATAAACCATATTAACTTATATAATTCTAACAATTATCTTGAAAATATAAGCGTTACAAATATTTATATACATACCCTTGTAGTGGTATTTCTAATTATCATGTACATATATTAAGTCTCATTTACTTGTACTTTTAAGATTCTGTGTTTTTTAAATCTTACATTACACTTTAAGTGTGATTCAAACCTACCTACCAGTGGACTCCTACAATTGTGTTAGCCACAACATAGAATATCACGAACATCTCTGTTTACGGACCAGCACTCGTACTAAGTTTTATAGCTTAGTGGAATTCATAAATATGGACGACCACTATAAATGATCTTATTTTAATGCTTCATGCGTTTCATTAACAATACATCAGCTTATACCTCATATCAATATAATTAAATTACATGTTGCATTTCACATCATTTTCATGTTTCTTTTTTTTATAACATTCGAAAAGAATTTCCATCTCATCTTTATGTCATGCTTTGCATATTCGAAAGTGGATACGATAACTTCTTATATGTACCCGAAGAATACTATCATATACAAGGCAGTGATCTATAAATTATATTTATATTGTGCCTGTTAACAGGGCCACTATAATGATCAGAGCGAGTTCCATGTGTCTTGAGCAGGAACACTACAATATATGGCTGCGTATCATTCTTGGCGTTTGTTATCCTATAAACATGCCTATCTTGCTTCCACGGTCACTTAGCTGAACAATCAGTTTATTATCTTTTTCTTAACAATCTTTTAGGTATCAAAAAAAGATATCTCATATACATGAAAAACTACTTATATCATGTATACTTATGAGATATTCATTATAAAATAATCTCTTATAAACATTTAACTATACTTTGCACTTTTTCATATAAAAAAAATTATGCATGTATTCTCTTTAGCTTTCATATACCAATTATTTGTATATCAACTTACTATGTTATGTTTCATGTAAGCAATACATTTATATAAGCTTTTATACAATTTCCAATTTCCACCAACAGTGCACTTTTGAACAATTTAGTAAAACCAATTAATTTTTAAACTAATTTGACCATGTAAGCGAGGTTGTTAAGAAAAAGTGGGTGATCTTCTAACTCAATATACCCCTATGTCTTAAGTTTCTTATGATTCAAAAATCATGTCATTTAGACTTTTAATTTGAGAGATATGGTGTAAACATTCCGAACTGCTCCTGTACAGTTTCCAAGAACAATGGAATTGTGTCATATATTTAAAAATTTTCTAAGAATGATAAAGACATAATTTGACCATGGTATTTCTTCATATTGATTGTTCTCCTAGATGTGGATTTGTGCAAGAATTTGAATCACCTCATTTGGACAAATATAACTCAAGTTTATGATTTAAACATGAATTACTCCAATTCGGGGGACTATTAAAGGCAGTTTGAAGGAGCAAATTGTTCCCTTAATTCTGAATTTTATGGGTCAAAATGGGGTCTAAAATTTGGAATCACTTATTTAGGGATATTTATTCTTCTAGAATTTTAGTCTACCTAAAAATTGATCCTGGATTGAATGAGTGAAACAGACTATGTCTAAAAACCCGAGATTTGTTAGAAACCAGCGTATCGGGCGGAACGAGAATTGACGCAGCAGAGCCTCACTTTGATGAATTTTAAGGTCTGGGATCCCAGAATTTGGATATACTTATTTCAAGGAGATTTGTCTCCTAGAAGTTTAGTTTATTGAGAGAATCATTCAATTTTGATGAGTGAAACTTAACTTATGGTCTAATTACCCAAAGCGTGCGAAACCCAAAGCGTATCATAAGCCAGACAAGTCAAACTCAAAAGCAGAGCCTCAATTTGACGAATTTTCTAGGTCAAATAGGGTCGAATTTGGATAATTTATTTTTAGGAGATTGTTTTCCTAGAGGAAGTCTAGTTACCCTAAAATTTGAATTTTCAATTGGGATGAAGTAAAACTCAACTTGTAGCCTAAATACCAAGGTATCATAATTAAATGAGATTATTGAAAAACACCCAAAAAAATATTTATACACACATTTTTTTCATTCTCGGTATCCAAATAAATTTATAAACTTTATTTTATTTTAATTTCAGCAATTTTTATATAAATAACTCATTTCTGCTTTATCTATATTGCTAATCACTAAGCACCTGATCACTCAACACATAACCTCCCGAGGTTATGCACACCATTCACATACATACACAACAATTCATCGAACAATCACTTGATCACACATAAAACACATGCATGCGTGTTAATCTTGTCCGTGACTTCTGGGTAATCATACTAGCTAACCAGGCCACAGTGGTGATGTTCTTACCTATCAACAACTCTGGCCTTGGCCCAAGTCCTCAAGCCCTAGACGTCGTATACTAACTTATCAACAGTAAGCTCTGGTGTTTATAAACATAGGCACCTACGATGCCATCATTATAACATTGATATCCCGAATTGTTTCCTCATACCATAGAACCCAATTGTCGTTTACCTTAGCTCGATACCAGGCGTGAGCCCCCGAACTCGGGGTGTCAGTTGACTAACAGTAACCCTTGAATACCGATCTGTATTCACGAGACGAGCACAGTAAAATAGCCTCTTGGGCCCTTACACCAATACTCATCAAAATAAATATCGACTATATTCTATAGTTTCAAAGTTATAACATTTCTCTTAATACAAATACATATTAAAATTTGATTCCCTAATACATAATCATCCCAAAACATCAAAGCATGACGGCTTTCTTCAAATAGCCTCTAAGATGGCTTAGTCTTCTGAGCAGCTCCCTCTGCTTGAAATAGTCTTCCCTCGACAATTGAGAAATTTATCGCGATAGTGGAATTACCCTAAATGGGTTACTCCTTTAAGTGCATATGCATTGTCAATGTAAACACATACTCAAATGCATCATTGATTCTACTTGGATATGCAAATGTCAGTTCCCATGTCTCGAGGTCCTCCACAGGCTCCCTTACTTACTTTAAAATGTTGCCTTGAGAAAACATAGTTTTGAAACAAAACTTGTTGTTCTAGAAAATACACTCTGGGTTCGGTAAAATATAGGACTACCCTCAGAAATGAGATGTGTTGGAGAACTTCGAAAGCAGTCATGGTCTCATCCAAAAATGATTTACAATTGAGGCGAATCTTCAACTGATCTCCGGAAAATCATCTGTGAAATTCTTCGCCCAGCCATGTTCGTTTATTTTAATTCATATTTATGCACTCACATCTAATTTCTAGGTTACGGTGCATATATGAATGCATTATGTCGATGCTCAACACAATCAACCAATATATCAAATATATGCATATATTATCAAAATAACACTCACACCACATGTTATTCAAATTTGATCGACCAACTCCAAGAATTTGCTCGTAAGCTTCTACTAGTCCATTTCCAATGGCCCCACCTCAAATGCTATTCTACCTGGAAATTTATACGAAAAAATATCTGTTAACACATCGGCATTAACCTCTTAATTTCTTTGATCAACCAACTCAAGCCATTCATTTCAAACAATTTCATACACACCGCAACATATGGGCGTTTTGGTCGATTCACACAAACACAAGGTATTGCTGCCAGTCCCAAAAGCAACAAAGTGAACATGCGTGACCTCATCGTATTTGTTCCACTTTTTTGAAACCGATTTCCTTGGCCATTTCCGGTCTCATACACACCAACACACAATTTATTGCATAAATTATGAAACAAACACCAAAAGCAGTCCCTACATTGTCAGTTTGCCGAATGGAGTTCAAAAATTTTCACATTCGGTCCCAGTTTTGGGACCGTCGAGGCATGGCACCCGCGGCGCAAATCAGCTATTGATCAACAAAACACTTAAACAAGAGATAAAAGCAAGTAGGATAAAACCCACCACCTCACAGGTTTGCGAAATCCCTAAGCAAGTGCCAGTAGTCCTCTCTCGTAAAGCAACTTTCCTTCTTATTTAGAAAAGTAAAGCGATCCGTCTTTGGGATCTTAGAAAAGCCACTCATCTCTCTCTAAAATATCAAAACCTAAGTTTTACATAAATTTCCCCCTCTTCCGCGTTTTACGGCTCTCAAACTAAAGGGAAGATGATCCTTATTAGGCATTTTGTCTTCTTACTCATTAAGAATTTAAACA
The DNA here is from genome assembly GCA_016808115.1 of Tetrastigma voinierianum. Lineage (NCBI taxonomy): Eukaryota > Viridiplantae > Streptophyta > Magnoliopsida > Vitales > Vitaceae > Tetrastigma > Tetrastigma voinierianum. The sequence goes on along the minus strand of JAEQBH010008440.1, from coordinate 12,454 downwards.
ATTCTCATTATGTCCTTCTTCTAGATTTTTGCCACTTAGCACTATCTCGACCGTCCATTTCCATCATCTCTCTACTCATGCAACATGTGTCACATGAGTACATGTTATAGGTGACTTTTGTCACATCACATGTCGTTCTGACACCAAATACTCGGTGCACAGGCAGTGACAATGCATTGTCTCGGAATTCAGCAGTCAGCGTAGTAGCTAGATTTCGTGAGACGATTCCAATGGTGAAATCCGTTTCATCATCCGAGATCTAAAAATTTTTGAATTTTTACCGAAATTATGATTTTGCCCTTTTTGAGAAAATTGGAATTTTCTCGGGTCTTACATATCGGGTTTAGGAGGCTTCCTACTCGTGTATCACATGTATAGAGTAAGAGTTCTTCATGATATTTTCACTTTTAGGCGGAAAGGGTTTTTCAATTAAGGGCCTATTTGGAGAAGAAAAATGGGGTTTTCGAGTTCTGCTTGATGTTCTTCGCCTAGGCGAATCTCGGTACGCCTAGGCGGAGGTGTGAATCTTCACTGCGAAGATTCTTCCTTAGGTGTAGAAATGTCCACCCTAAGCGTTGTGGTCAAAAGCCCCCAAGGCTTGGGCATGCTCTTCGCGAACCAGGGGATAAAGCATGGGGACTTTTACAGTGCCGCTGGAGTGAACCACTCTTGCTGAGGCGCGAGGCGATCACGCGGGTATTACTGGTGGATTCGAGCTCATGTTTTTGCGTCTCAAATTCGATCTCATGGCCCGGATTATGATTGTTGAGGCTTGCTTTGGGGGCCATTGTTTGACTGTTTTAGTGTGTCATTGCTTGACTAAGAGTGACATGTTTGAATGTCAATGTGTGTGCTCTAACATGTTGACGTGTGATGAATAGTTATGCATGTACATATAATTGTCCATGATGCATGAGTAGAATTGTCCATGTCGCATTCATTGTGCATGTGACCTGATATAACATGCAATGGCATCTTGCATTACATATGCATAGGGATATCGCATTAAATGGGTGTGTATGGTTGGTAAAATTGACACTATGTTTGATGTTTGATTGGGTGGGCTTGGTAAATGGGACAACGTCCAACAGAATCGCACGGTAGAATAAAATGGTAAAGAAAATATGTGTCGAGTATTAGCAAGAAATGATAGATCCTCCCTCAGGTGAAAAACCCTCAAATTGTGGTCAGACATAGTCCCCAAGGTGAAGGCTATAAGATATGCGGGTTTGCGGAACTAACACAACTTGAAATCCATTACCCGTAAGCGCATGGATTTTGAAAATAAAATTATCATTGTGATGTATTATCCAAAAGCTTTGGTTTATAAACAAATGGGAGGTATTTGTTTTTTGAAAATGATCGTGGATGTCATCGGAGAAGCAATTTATCACACATGGGCTTAGGCGTTGTGAAATTCGATGAGAACTCGGGCTCCATGGTACATGGTGGTGCATCTCATTTCATGGCATAGCATGTAGGATTCCATATAAATTGGCATGTGTTCTTGTTGAGTCAAGATTGTAGGATGGAGTATGAACATTGCATGTGCATAGGTGGGGAGTAGCTCTTATAAGGGCATTGCTTATTGAACGTGAAACACTCACCCTTTATGGGACAACCCTTATAGATCTGGGGTGACAGGGTGGGCCGGCGCTCGAGGCAGGCGTATTTGTGAAAGTAAGGCATGTGGCTTTAGTATAAATCTTTTTGTAGAAGTGCTTAGGACAAACTAGTCTAGCTTATAATTTTTGTATAAAAGGGATATGAGTAAAATTCTTTGGACTATTACTAATATCTAAATGGGTATGTAATTATGATAAGAGGGCCATGATCGGACTCTTAAGGACTGTATCTTGGTGTTGTCCTCATATTTTCAATTTAAATATGAATGAATTGGTCCCAGTGAAGGGATGTGTCGTGGTGGTCTTGGGCTAACTTTCGTCATCCACGAGTAATTGAATGCGGTAAGTTACCAAGACTTAGATTGCTGTGTGGCTAAAATTAGAGAGTTTTGGAGTCTTGATGGTCCAATTGGGACCCTGGTGGCGAAACGCTAATATACTATAACAATTCTTTGTACCATGATAAAACAAAATATACGATACTTAATTTAAATAAAATATGGCATTCTTGATTAACATTTATACAGGAGGGTGGCATTCATACTTTTTAAATAAATTACAAGAGAATATTTATGGGTCACTGATTGTCCACAGTATGTAAAACCATTTCATCTTTCAAAAGTGAAAAAATTGTGATCATGCCGCGAGACTTTTCATCACGAGGTCATTTGCAAATAATTGCAAAATATCATTGTGAAATGATATCGTAAGGATAGGCATTGCCATACTGCTCTTGTTTGGCTGTATTTCTAGCCAACGATCTTTTGGTCGCTTTCTACGTCTGCGTGATGATAAACGATGTCCTTTAACATTTGTCTTATAGTGGTTCTCTGAGTTCTCTCTTCATTTTAGATTTAAATGAGTCATGCATTTTCTAAATCGATGCCTTTGTATAATTTTTTTCAATGACAAATGTACATTTTAAAACATATATGTTTTTTTTTATTATCTGGCTAAAAATTACAATTCATTTGGTCATTTGATCATGCAGTTTCATATAATAATCAATTAAACAGTCTTTATTTCACAATTTTATTTTCATTTTATACATAGCGATTAATCATATCTTTTGGTGCCGCAGATATAAATCTATGATCGCAGTGAAGTGGCGATATTAAAAAAGTTTTATAACATAAATGCACGGTCCCACTTTGGGCTGCTAAGCGGATAAAAATCATTTAAGTGAACACTATCGATATTGTCCGTAGTACGGATCGGAGTGACACATCATTACGTTCGACGTAGTATTGCATGAATGACATGTTTTTAAATTAATTATACTAGTTTATCAACAACTAAGATTTAACGATTAACATTCTATTAGGATCATAAATAATCATTATGAAATTTACATTAAGTGTATATATTATATCAAAATACTTGGTTTCCAAATCTCATTGTTTTCTTGCAATTCATTTCCACAATCAGTTAGTATCAAATCAATTTAAATAAATCAATATACAATTATATGAATTCATTCAATGAAATCACTTATTTCATAATCCTTCTTTTTGTGGCATTTTAAAGAAATAGAGAGAAATTGGAGAACAAACCAAGATTCATTTTATAGCTCAAACGAGCACATATCCATATAAGCGCCTTTTAGACTATTTTGTCAAACAAAACACAAAAGCAAGAAGCAAAAGGAAGGAAATGTGAAGAGCAAATCAAAAAGGTTATCGCTCTTGATTTCTTCGAATCCACATTTCTTGGGTTAAGCTTCCTCATCATAACCTAATCCATCACCAAATATGTATATATCAAAGAACAGCGAGAAAAAAATGGAGTTGTGCATTCTAGGATTTTTGATTTAGGGTTGATATACTAGCTACACTTCACTTGAAAAAGAACAAAGGACACATGAGCCATATTTTGTCATCTTTACTTCAAGAAATAAATATCTCTATCAGTATATTTTCAGTAGGAATTGGAATCATCTCATTTGGATCACCTAAAAACTCAAGTTCACGGCAGTATTATTCTTGGCGGTCGATGAATGACTCACTCGGTTTACCTATGAGTATTCTCAATTTCAGTTGTCTTAAAATTCCACTTAAATTGGTAATGGTTCCTTCTACTCATTTAGAGGCTATAGTTCTAAGGTTTCTTCTCCGATTTAAAGATGTCAGAATTTTGGATCCAATAAACTCAAGTTATTTGCATTTTTTATCAGACTACTCTAATTGTAGGCGATCAGTTAGAACCTTTTCATAACCACCCAGTGGTTATAGACTTTGGGGTATAAATTGCATACACTTCCTTAAAGTAAATATTCCTCTAAAAGTCTTGTTTTACCCAAATTTGAATCTTTGATTTGGATAGAGTGAGCTGAAGCATTGAAAAACACCACAACCACGCAAATAAACATACACATTCTTCACCCAGGAAATTTACCTTTAAAGCCCATATTAGAGCCTTAGAACTCTAATTTTATACAGTCACTTCTTCCATTTGTAGCTTTAAGTCTTTGGTTCTTTACCAATTAGAATCCTCAATTTAGATGATTATAACAACATAATAAAAACAAACAAGGTTTTTTGAAAATTTTCTGACAACTCCTTTGAAACTGCATCATTCCTTTAAAATCCCTCAAGGCAATCCAAACCAATCAAAACAATGCAAAACAACCTCAAACTAGACAAGCCATCCAAGAACACTTTTAAAAGTTAGGTTTTCTCAAACCAAACAGAAAATAGGGGTTAGGGTTTGGTTTCTTACCTTTAAATCTCTTCCTTTCTCTTCTTTCTTCTTCCTTCTTCTTCTTGATTATTTAAACTCTTGATCTCATGGAATAAATCCTGCTCATCTCCCAACTTATTTGCCCAACAAAATGCTAAATAGAGAAGGCTCTCTCATTCCAAAGACTTGATTGGTCTTAATACTTTAAACCTTCATAAGGTCATGTTTGAAACACACATTAATTCATATTTTCCCATTTTTTTGCATTTTAGGGCTTCATTTCTCTTTCATTTCCACTTCATTTGTTTTTCATTTATACTTTGACACCCATTACTTGTATAGACCCTTAACAACTCATTTGATATTTTTACGAATTTATTTGGCTCTGTAAAATTTTAGAGTTTTTATATCATTTTCGTTTTAATATTTAAACTCAGAAAAATATAATTTAATTTGCACACCTAAACATATTATAAGAGATTGTTATGATATTTTCATGGCGTTACACCCCGAGGGTAAAGGCGCCTGCTTGTGATTGATGCGCTTAGCGAAACTTGTTCGCTCGCCAACTTGGGTATATTATTCCTTTGCGAAAATTTTTGTTCATCTTGGAGTAAGATTGAAGATTTAAAATCTAACTCTCAAATTTGAAATTTGGTTTTGTCTTAGCGGGATTAGCAAAGAGGCGGAATTTGGCTCTCTGAAACACTTGCAGCAGTGTAATACTCTCCTCAGTTTCTGATAATTTTGTGATAATTTGTTAATTAATTATCTGACGTAGCCTCCTTAGAGCTTGGGACCTTCTGACTGCGAAAAGACATAACAAGCCGTATAGGATATGATGGAAAGGAGGCTTGTGTAGGGACTCTTAGCTTCACTGGTGCATCATTGGGACTGCCCGAGTTGGCGAGGAGGGAAGGCGGAGGGGAGGCCTTGTCTCCATGGGTCTACAAGGGTTAAAGAGAAATCATATCTGATTGCTCGCTACAAGATAGTGGTTTGGAGGGTCATCTATTTATGTGAGCTAGGGGGCTCGGAACTAAACCAAGTGTGGAGGAAAGGCTCGATAAAGCCTTGGTTCGTTATGTTCTCTGAGTTAGTGAAATTTGGTTTCAAACAACTGACCGGACCACACCTGTCGAGCTCTACGTGCGTGAGGCCTATCTATCGCCGCCAGCAACCATTTAGGTTTCAAGCAGCACAGCTTGAGGGCGAGTTGCCTAGGTCATTCCAGAAGAGCCCAGAGCAGTCCACTCTCACAACCTCTTGACTGACTTCGGTGTTGCTCAGAAACAGGGAATGGGAAGACGGAGGTCGGCCCAAGGACAACATGGCCCAGTACCAGAATCAACTCTTTGTAGGGTGCGATCATCTCACCACCCTGAGACGATAACATAAATCAGTGTCAGTTACATTTGGATATTATAATCGAAGATTTTGATGATTTGGGCCACCAAGTGAAGGGAACTGCAAATCTTCTTATAATATGCCTCTTCGCTCGCGCATCGTAATCGGCCAGATGTGATTCGAATTCTCGAGGTTGCGGTTGAGACTTCACCATTCAGCGCATTCGAGACAAAGAGACGGCGATAGTTATCATCCACCGATATAAATCGATCACCCCGACGTTTGTAATAAGCCGATCTGATAGCTCCGCTTTTTGCGAACACCTGAAAGGATCCGTCTTTTGGATCGTGGGCGATTTCTTCCCATAATGTTAGGGAAGGTGGCTCTTATTTAAGGAAGGTGACTTATTCTCCCCATGTAACTATCTTCCGATCATTGCGGAGTTAAGAGGACATTCTATTTTACGAAACAGCGAGGTTAGCTCATGGATAAACTCAAGCAGCAAGTGGAGAGTGGTTAGCGGCTGATCGATGGAATTTGCGTCGGGAAAATATCTTATGAGCTACAAAGGCGTGGGTTATGGGATCCCGAGCTTTCCCCGTGGTCGGTCAGACATTTCTGGGTCGGCTAGCATGGGCCTAATCCCCTTGAAGTCGCGGAGAATGCCCCGGTGTTCTACTGGGCCGGCGGTATGCGGGTCTTTTCCCTTTGAGGCTCTTGGTTTGTGGGTGGCCCGAAGTCTTGAGCTAAGCCAGAGCTTTATGATACCTTTCTCAGGGAAGATCATCCCAGGTTGGAAAAGAATAAGTAGATCATATCATGGGAGCAGTTTACTATTAATCTTTGTAATTTTCAATGTAAAATTTATAACATTTTTGTTGCATTAGATGCTATTTATGGATATTGGATCGATCCACGAGATATAGGAACATTTATAAAAGAGCGAAGGATGACGAGGTTCATTACCATCTTCTTGGTTATCATGTTCATCCGTGAGAAAGGCGATAGATCGTTGGTGGACACTGATGAAGGGGTTGTAGAATGAGGCACGGTTATGATCGATTTGCTAAGTATGCCCTTCGGGCATGGGATGGTCATAGACGGCATGGCTTGAGCGGAGTCGGAAATGTTCGGGGAGGCGTTTGGGTGGTTCTAAAACTTGAATGGCAGCCTTTGCATCAGGGGAGCACCTGTGAATCTGCGGGGGGAACCAGTGCGCTTTCACCGGCCTCATCCTCATTTGCTCCTTCTTAGCCCCTCGTATTAGCGCGGGGCTTTGCGCTACGTTCGACCCCATCGCCATCTTGGCCACTGTGAAGCGTGCGAGGGCTTAAAGCCTCGTTCAGCCCATCTATAATCTTGGCTTCCACGGAGAAAAACACGTCTTAGGTCAGGAATGGATGCTTCATCTGCTTAGGATATCTTTAAACAGGGAATATATGATGACAGTGACAGTAATATGACATTGTTTATATAGTATAAATTCCTTTTTTGGTGCAATTAATAAAATTGTAGTTTTTTATCGCTTTTGTGCCTTATTGTAATTATGTATGGATATAATTCTATCTAATTGCGGTTATTTGGTTATTATAAAACTGGTTAATAGGCTAGTTTATCTGCCCGAGAGGAAGGCCCTTGGGCGAAGCTTACACCTTAGATCTAACAGTACTTATAGAGTCATAGGATGATCTCAGTGGCGGTTGAGATCAGATAGAGGCAGATGAAGTCAAATCTTGCGTTAAATCATTTTTTTCAGTAGCGATATATATATCTTTATATATATATATATATATATATATATCACTCTTATATATATATATGCTGTGCCATATATAACATATCACCATATATCACTATATACTCTCTCGTCATTACCTTTTTCTCTTCCATGTTGTTTTTTGAACATCTTATTTTCTCTTTTGGCGACCAGGCGCTATAAGAGTAGGCTAGGCTACCGCCTTCCACTTTTGTTTAAAGTCTTAGTTGTGAGCATTAGCCCTTTGATTCCACAATTAGCTATTGTTCATGTACTAGTGTTGGTTGGTGGGTGAAGAGTTTAGTAAATCACCCATTTGAAACTACATTACCAAGACGTTGCAGAATGGGACATACTCTTTACCATTTATGGTATAATGCCTCAGGATATAATGTTCATCTTTCTCTTTTGATCTGCCGAAGAATGGTGAAGGTGGGAAGCTTCCTGAGTGGTTATTCATGGAGGCGACGGCGGACCGCCCTAAACAAGTGTGTTAAAATCTTGGCGATCAGGAATTAAAGGTGTATTGCAAGGTGCTGATATCGACCTTCGATTGATTGGAAATGAATGATTCCAGGTGGGTGGAGAACACGATAGTGTGTTCTTTCACTATTAAAACATCTCTTTGTAGTTCTTGTGCTCATGCCAGCCCTTGATTCAGCAGTTCTTGCATTTTCGACGCCTGACCCTTATCCATCGACGTGATCACATCTAATGAAGCGGTTGTGTGTTGAACCACCTGCTGGCTTGAATCGTTAATTAGAGCTTTTTCATCTATTCTTTACGAGCATTGAAATTCGGTGTGAATCTAACAATCTCGGTTTTGAGCACAGTACCCAGTTATGGTGTCTGAGCTTGCGAAGAACTTGAGGAGGGCACTGAAAGGGAAAGGCGTTAATAAGTGAGTCCTTGGATGGGGCAGTTCTACAGTTGCCGTTTAATGCATTAAGCAGTCCTGATTCTTCACAGTATGTTGTCTTGGTTCTAGTTTGTTAACTTGCGTCCGAATGTTGTGGTGTATTAATACAGTTGGTTATTCATGAGGTAAGGCTTAGAGAGAGGCTGAAGTGAAGTGGTGGGAGAAGTGAGTCATTGAAGATCATGAGCTATTGGAGATTCAGAGCGAGGAAAGCGCCACTCTCAGGTCTCTTTACCAGAGAGAACATGTTTGCGTGAGGTGCAGACTGAATCTTCATATACCATGGGTGTCACATTGTTTAACATGAGATATTTGTGGAAGAGGAGCACTTTGTAGCTGCGGTCCGTGCGGCGCCTGGATTTCACAGCGGCGCCTTAGCTCCTCAGATCATTGTTGAGGCATTAAAGTGAGTCTGAGGGAGCTTACTGACGCATCCAGTTTTGTACCAAGTGAGATTCTGGTTGTCTTCTGCTCTGATGGAAGAGCTAGAAGAAACTAATCGGCGCATCCTCCTCATAAAATGCGACCACCCCAGGTGGTAAAGATTCAGGAAAAGGTGCTCGGCGTCGGAATCTGGCAGAGTCTAGGGGTGAAATTTTATACCTTAGTTCTGACAGCTTTAAGATTTGGAGGAAAAAGAGCGAATGGAGCAGGCGGGGCTGTGATCGCTAATAGCGTAAGAAAGCGCAGTGGTTCAGATCACAGCGAATCGGATAGCCCTTATCCCATCGCAGAGAGCCGACGATTGAACAACAGATGTGACTGCCCGAGCCGGAAGTTATCAGGCCAGGCGATCTATCCGGCTGGGGGCCAGATTGTCATGAATTGGGCCAGGAGCCCGGATGGGGTCGGTCGATCAAAGTGAAGGCGAGGGTTTGTCAAGGCTCATATAGGCCTCAGGGAAATCCCACCTTCATGTGGGTGAGGCCACGAGCAAATCAGGTTGTCGGTCGGGTGCCTGGGCCTCAGCCAGTCGAACCGGTGATAACTGCTACCTTCACTCCTCGTGGGCCGGGCCCCCAGGAGTGGAGATATGTCGGCCCTTGGGAGGGAAGAGGTGAAGATATCTTTGCTTTGCCGTTGGGAGCCCTTTCATTGCGGAGGCGTCGTGGCGAATCCAGGTTAAATAGTTTGTACCAGCGTGTCAGTCTTGGAATGCGCTTCGGGGCATGGGCCTTCGCCGATTATCGGTTCCACTCCATACACAGAAGGATTTTCTGGAATCATTGATGACCAGGTTAGTCGAACGCAACTTTGTTCATTTATTAGAAATTTGTCAAAATAGATGGTTCCCGGCGGGTGGATTTAGTCTTGTGCGTATGAGTAAGCTAATGGGTTCTTTACGGTAGTAGTTGTTAAATGGCTGTGGCGACTCTTGACCTCATAATAGTTCAATTGTGACTTGTTGCGATTAGTGAGGTGTGAGTAGAGCGGGAGATCTGGGCGCCTCACTAAAAGAAGTCGGTGTGGCGTGTCGTCGCTGGGTGAAATTAAGAATGCGAGGCGCGCATTTGAGGTGAGAGAGATCTGGCGTGCCATGAACACGATATTGAAGTGACCAGGAAAGTGGTCATGCAAAGTGGGATGAAGTGAAGCATGGGGTTCGGCGTGTAGTGTGACCTGTAAAGGCTCGTGGGAAGGCGAAAGTCAGGTAGTGGGCCTTGGGAGCGTTAGGCGAAGTAACAGGGAGGCTTGTAAGAAAGTAGAAGAAGAGAATGGACGTTGTGGATGGCTTCATGGTGCGGGCTGGGGCTTTAAGGGGATGACTTTGCCGCAGCCGGAGAAGGCATTTGCTAGCAGAGGGCGATGGAGAAATTTGAGTGACTCCGGCGGCGTCAGTCTTCAATTATGGCTCTTCAATTCTTTGTGCTTTCGTACCACCGACGCATCGTGGGCTCAAGCCTCAATTTTGGTTGGGATCAGAATCCATACCAGGGTTCCATGGCTGCTGAGAGTTCTTAGCTAATCCATTTGCCTAGGCGCGACCATTTCTTCACTTCTACTTTGGCTCCTATTAGTGGGGAGGAGCCTTCGGAGGAATATAGTCGGTCAGCGGTTGGAGAGAAGCTGATTCTTCAATGGGGATCTCGATCATATCCCAGTGTGAGTTGAGAATGGCAAGTAGCAACTAGGATTTGAAAACTTTCACATTGTTCGATGGTTGCATCAAACAATTTTACTTTTTTGTCTTTCTTTCGTTAATTTTGAGATGTGCTTTAAAGGTTATATTATTTGGGGTTGCTTTGATTCTGTTGGTGCCTCGTTTTTGAAGTGCGTGTTCGTGGGAGGCGAGACTAAGGTTGCGACAGTGCAGGAGCTGTCTGAATCAGTCATCATGCATTAAACCGACGGAGATCTGGCGTCATGGTTGGCGACGGAGGTGATGACTGCTTGTGCTTCGAGCTTATAATTGACCGACCATATATGATGTCTTTGGGCGGCGGTCGATGAAGCTATGCACTTTGAATTTTATCAATTTGACGAAGCCATATAACTGATCTGTGCTAAAGCGAGCGGGTGAGTGAAGCTGCGCGCCAGTTATGGTGACATCGGATCACCAAGTCTATCTTGGAGGGTGGGAGGTGATAAGCTGCTTTTAGCCGTCGGACCGCCTTTAATTTAATAGGCCATGATGCGTCTTTGGCGAGGCGAGTCGGTGGTACTGCTAATTTATGGTACATTGACGAGATATGATCGTGCTTGGCGACGAGTCAGTGAGCTATCGCAGCCCGAACATGTTGGCCATCCGGGATGAATCATGCCGCGTGGGAGGTGATGAGCTATGGCCGTCCGGACTTGTAATTTGGCCCGGCCGGCGTACTATGATTTGTCTTTGGTGGGCGAAGTCGATGTTTATGCCACCGAACTTGTAATTTGACGATACGCCATGTGATCTATGCTAAGTCGGGTAGGTCAGTGAATTCTTGTGGGACTTGTAATTTGACAGTGGATATGATCTATCTTTGGCGGCAGTCGATGAAGCTGCGCCGCTGGACTTTATATTGACAGCCAAAGTGTGATCATGGCCGGTCGACGAATCAGTCGGCCTGCGCCGGGACTCTAATAATTTGAAGCCGACGGGTGTAACGATCACGTCTTTAGGTTGGAAGCCAGTCGATGAAGCGCTGGCGGACTTGTAATTTGACCAACGGTGTAGTGTGTACTGGCGAGCGGGTCGATGAACTACTTCTGGACTTTATAGGCTGACCCGGCTAGATGTGATCATCAGCCTGGTAGGCGAATCGATGGAAGCTGGAATCACGGGACTTATAATTTGACCAGCGGTGTGATCTGTCTTGTGAGCAGACATGATATTACACCACAGGACTTATGTTAACAGCGGATAACGATATCTTGGGTCGAGGTGAGGTGGAGAGCTGCGTAGCGGTTTACAGTTGGATACGCATGGATATGCAAGGATATGCTAGTGATAGATGATAACGACATTCTTTTATTGATAATACCTTTTCAAGTGCATAGCATTCCACATTCTAGGTACAGGGGTTCCATCAATTTTGTCTATAGCATAGGACACGGGTTCACATTGGTGTGACATCACGTTCCCCTCAGTTGGGTTGGAACTTTGCTAAATGGAGTCGCGATCATTCTAAAACTCTTCGCGGGACTAAATCGCCCGACTAGAACACCCGAGGCCTTACCCGTTTATTATAAGAGTTTGCCAAGCGGCGTTGGTAAGATGCCACTCGGATTGTTGTTTGCTTCCCATGACTCGTCACTTAATGTCCTAACTCTGATCATGGATTCTTTATTTTTACGGATTGGGCGTGTTGTCGGGATGGTAGGTAAAGAGCGGGTTGATGGGATAACGCGGCTTCCATTAGTAGGTGAGTCTGCGGAAGCCTTGGTTGGCTTTCGGGTCGTAGTCTATAAACTCGGCGCGACGATTCTTCCGCCCATTTCAGCTAGCGAGTCGTGGGTGCCGTCAAGAGTTTGTGGAGGCTTCATCTTGGCCATTTCTCTGGGGATATCGGGGTAGAGTACAAGTTTCGTATTTTCAGTTCTTGGCAAAAGTCTGGAGTAAAGACCCGGTACGTCAAAGCTATGGTCCATTATACGTCGTTTGATCTCGGAATGTGTCGAGCAGGTAGACAATGTGTTTCCAAATGA